>ONZH01002950.1:0-33000 GCA_900303285.1 Rhinella marina
CTGCAAATCTACCAAGACCGGGCCGTCCTCTAAACTTTCATCTCAAACAAGGAGAAGACTGAAGAGATGCAGCCAAGAGGCCCAATGATCACTCTGGATGAATGCAGAGATCTACAGTGATTGGGAGAGTCTGTCCATAGGACAACAATCAGCCAAACTTCACAAATCTGCCCTTTGAAGAGTGGCAAGAAGAAAGCCATTTCTCAAGATATCCATAAAAAGTCTGTTACAATTTGCCACAAGCCACCTGAGAGACACAAACATGTGAAGAAGGGCTCTGCTCAGATGAAACCAAAATCAACTTTGGAAACAATGCAAAACCATAGTTTGGCGTAAAGCAACACAGCTCATCACCCTGAACACACCATCCCCACTGTCAGACATGGGGGGCAGCATCATGGTTTGGGCCTGCTTTTTCATCAGCAGGGCAGGGAAGATGGTTAAAATTGATGGGAAATGGATGGAGCCAAATACAGGACATTCTGGATGAAAACTGTTGGAGTCGCCAAAAGACCTGAGACTAGGACGAGATTTATCTCCAACACAAGAAAATGATCCCAAAACATAAAGCAAAATCTCAATGGAATGGTTCAAAAATAAAGGTATCCAGGTCTTAGAATGCCCAAGTCAAAGTCAGACCTAATCAATTGAGAAGATGTGGAAAGACTGAAACTGCTGTCACAAACGCTCCTCCAACCTCAAAGAGCTCGAGCTGTTTTGCAAGAAAAGGGCAAAATTTCAGCTGTAGATGTGCAAAACTGATAGAGAATACCAAGACGCAGCTGTAATGCAGCAAAAAGGTGGCGAACAAAGTATTAATGCAAGGGGACGAATAATTTTGCACGCCCCCTTTTTCAGTTTTATTATTAAAAAAAATAAATGATCCAATAAATTTCGTTCCACTTCACAATTGTGACCCACTTTGTGTAGATCTCAAAAAATGTAAAATGTTTTTTTTTTTTGTTTTGAAGCTTGAAAAGTGTAAAAGGTGAAAAGTTCCAGGGGGCGAATACTTTCCAGGCTGTATGTAAGGGTTTTTTTTCCATCCATTTTACTTCTTCATAGAAAACAGCTCCAGAACAAAACTTTTTTTTTCCATTGGCCTAGTTTCTTGAGAGCAAGTTTTTTTATTGATGAGTTGTATATTCAATTTAGTTTTGTTGTGAGCTTAACTGCACAATCTTCTATATCTAATTCAAACTATATAACACTGCAATAATCCTATATCCAGTGTATATGCGCTGATTCCGACACAAGCTATTAGGCCTTTAAAGAAGAACGCCGCAAAAATTTTTTATTCTCTGACCTGTTAGAAAGGTGCATGATATTCTGTAGTAAGTCATTTTCTTATCAGAGGCTGAAATTGAGAGTTTCTATTCTCTTCTTATTGTAGCTGGGTCATGTGACCAACTCCCTGACTCCAACTGACCCAGGACGAAAGCCAGTCACTGCTCTATTTATCCTATGAGACTGAAATGAGGCTCATAGGAATGCATAGAGAATTAGACTCCTGTCCACACATAAGGTGCTGTGTGAGTTGGTGGGTCTAATTCCTAGTCACATGACACAGATAAGAACTTCAGGATGATATAACTAAAAAATTCAGCTACTGGTAAAAAATGACATTCACTACATTACATCATGTACATTCTAGCAGGACATGGAATAAAAATTTTGCGGGAGTTCTTCTTTAAGCAAACGGCAGAACATGGCTCTGCCCCAAGATCAGCGTCAGGGACCAATGGGGTGACAGTTCAAATTCCTGTGTCCACACCAATGACATAGTAAGTAGTCCATCCAAAACATAAGCTTCATGCCCATAATGTACTATTACAATTCAGAAGCAAGAGGTTAAATTGATAAACACATTATAAAGTACATAATATTCCTCAACAGAATAAAAACCGACCGTAAACCACCGTAGGTTGCAGTAGTTCTTCTTGGATACAAAGGACACGGTCACTGGAAGAAATCGTTGGGATGGCCACAATGCTGAACTCCAGACTTCCCGTCTTATTTGGAGTCGATAACCGCAGGGTCACTCAAGTGTATTCTTCGACTGTCGTGGTGGTAGTCTCATCAATGTCTCCGATCACTGGAGCCGACTCCGGCCTGTGTTAGGAGGCAGTAAATCAGAAATGTGCTGCTTATAAAACACAGCAGGTCATTATCAGCTCTCTAATGCTCAATGACACAATGGACATGGGAACCAAATTAAACGACCCATAGGCCTCCATTATATCTACAAAAGCCAAAGGAGCGTCACATCTGATGGACACTGTAGACAGTGTGATTAACAGCCAGCGGGCACCTAACACTCGCCGGGGGGCTCAATTGGTGACCCCTGAAGTGTGATCAGTATCCGACCCCTTTCTTTCATAAAAGTTACTAATCCGAGTAAAACCTGTTTTTATTTTCATTTTCAGCTGCATTCACAGCATCCGATTCTATGATGATATATTCCCCTGTCCTGAATATATTGCGGTCATTTTGGTATTGCCTGAATGTCTGCTTTCAGACAAGACCAGTTGCATGTTTCTACTGCTATCATTCAGGAGAAGCAGCATAAAGCAGCCCTCCCCCCTCCAGTAGCTACTTTTCCCACTGCCTGAGCTCCACTCTGGCAAAAACAGTTAGGGTTAAAGGGGTGTTTCGGCATAATAATGATCTGTCCTCAGGATAGGTCTTCAATATCAGACACGTGGCACCGCCGGTCAGCTGCTTGAAGAGGAGGTGGTGCTCTGAGTGAGCGCCAATTCCTGTTCATTACACTGCCCGTCAGATCTATCTATCTATATCTCTCTCCGACAACCCCATAAGTATAAGGTCAGTTATTAAAAATACATAATAATGAATTATTACTTACGGCAATGGGATAGTAATAACCACATCGTTCAGCTCCAGCTTGTCTTCCTGCAGCTCATACTCTATATTTACATCACAGCCGGTCCACTTTCTGAAGGCCAACAATAACTAGAGAGAGAGAGAGAGAAGAAGAGGGTTTCAGAACTTAACCTTTCAGCCCCAGGGGATTTTCAGTTTTTTTGCATTTTCATTTTTTCACTCCCTGCCTTCAGGACCATAACTTTTTTATTTTCCGTTCACATAGACCTATGGGCTTACTTGCTGTACTTTTAATGGCACCATTTACTATTGCATAAATGTAGTGGGAAGCTGGGGAAAAAAAAAAAATCCAAAAAGGGGTTTGAATTGGGGGAAAAATGCAATACTGTCATAGTTTCATGGGTTTTGTTTGTACATAGTTTACCTTTTGGTAAAACTGATCTTCCCTTCATTCTCCAGGTCAATACAATGCTTTTAATACTGAAAATTTTTTTCTTTACATTGCTATACTTTGACCCCAGAACATTTTTAAAGTTACGTCTAAGAGCTGTGTGTGGCTTCATTTTTTGCTGGACGATCTGCACTTTATATCAATACCATTTTGGAGTGTGTTTGACTTTTTGATCACTTTTATTTAATTTTATTTGGAGGTAAAGCGACAAAAAAAGCCTATTTTTAATAAGGGGAAGGGGGGGGCGATAAATTTTTATATATTTTTTTTGAAAGCTTCCCCCCCCCCCCCACCTTTTTAAGTCCCATTAGGGACTTGAATATGCGATCTCAGATCACTTCTCCCTTAGGGCCCTTTCACACGACCGTGGAGCACTTTCTGGACGGTCGTGAAACTGGACCGTGCTCCTTCGAGGGCAGGAGCGCACGGCGTCATTGGTTGCTACGACGCCGTGCGCTTCCTAAGGCCGCCGCTGACAGTGATACACTCTATACGAGTGTGTACAGTGTATCACTGTACACGGCAGCCTTAGGAACACACGGCGTCTAAGCAACCAATGACGCCGTGCACTCAGAAGGAGCACGGCCGGGTTTCACGACTGTACTCCACGTCCGGTGAAAGGGCCCTTACACTGCAATGAATTAGCAGTGTATAGGAGATATGCAATTCTCTACTGACCCAGGCCTCCATAGAAATACAGCTGTAATAGCCATGGTTCCTCAGAGAGATCCAGGCTATTTCAGAGAACGAACGGCTTCCCCGATCTCATTGCGGGGAAGCCGTCTCAGTTGCGATTAACCACGGTTTCTGAGATGTTAAATGTCTGAATAATTTGACAACAGGCATTTCCACTGTATGGGAAGGGATGAGACAACTGGGACCCACTATTCCCAACTAGAGGTGCTGTTGCTTACTCAGTGTCAGCGCTTGTACTGTCCCTCTCATTAAAAGACTATGAGTGACGCAGACATAGACAAGCGAGAGATGTGTAAAGAATGCCACGTTGGGTTCTGTGCAGAAAATTTGTGCAGATGTGGATTGTAAAGTCTCCTCCTATGCAAACGACGTATACGGCTGCAAATTCTAAGGTAAATCAGCAGCATTTCTGTCTGTGTGGATGCGCCTATAAGGAACTGGAAATCTACAGAATGCCTGAAATCCACAATAATCTTTACATGTGGATTGGCATTAAATGTACCAATATATTTATTATTCTATAAACCATCATGTGGAATCTGCACTGGATTGCCATGTCTGAACGTGGCCAAATAAGACAATAAGAGACCACTGGTCAGAGGTATCAAGGCCTCATCTGTCGTCTGTAGCCTCCACTTTATGACACCAACGTCACTGTTAAGGGGGAAGGACTTTTCTGGATTTTTCAATCCGATCATGGAGTAGAGGTAAAAAGTTTTTGTCACGTTTGGATGAGTCTGCAATAAAGAGACACAACTATCAGGACGATAAATGGGAATAACTGGACATGGATATTGAAGTCACCTAGTTGATTATTGACTCTCCAAAACGTTAATAGCCAATCTCTTACTTAAGGCGACAGTTGTTCAATGAGTAATCTGTCCGGCATCAGCCGTGCTGCTTCAAGGTAGCAGTTGATAAAAAAGGTGCTGATCAGCTGCTGCTATGATCTATAGATGGCCCAAGGGGCGGTCATTTCGCGCGATCTGATAGGTGGAGGCGCTGGGATCCATTCTGAGAAATCTGAATCCTGAGACATGCCCTAGAAGTGAGAGTTGTATTAAACTTCAGTCTGCAAAACTGGAGTCCAACGTTTAACAGAGAGGAAGGCTGACTCAGTGATCTATAGCTGATTTTTTCATTCAGAAATCTGTGTAAAGGGAGGCTGTCAGCAGTTTGAACTTGGAAACCTGCTGACAGCCCTAGGCAGAAGCTGCAGCAAACTGGGTCAACTTACTTTTTCCAGGTGCCCAGGAGGCGGTCCCCCTCTGACTCTCTTTAACCCCCTAACTGTTTTGCCAGAGTGGAGCTCCAGCAGTGGGAAAAGTAGCTAACTGGAGGGGGAGGCTACTTTAGATGCTACCTCCTGAATGCAACTGGTCTTGTTTGAAAGCAGACATTCAAAGCTTTCAGACGATACCAGAATGACAGCAATTGTTGAGGACAGAGAAAGATATCACTGATGCAGCTGAAAATGAAAGTAAAAACAGGTTTCACTCTCGTTTATTCCGACTTGATTTCTAACAGTATTCTCGTCTGTTTCTTGGACTTTAGCTGTCACGGTCTTGTATTAAAGGACTGTCCACTTTCAGACAAGACCACTTGCATGTTTCTAGCTGCTACCATTGAGGAGATATTACCATGTAAAGCAGCCCTCCCCTCCAGTTAGATACTTTTCACAGAACAGTTCAGGGTTAATGTGAGATGCTTGACAGTCCTCCGCTCTGCTGACTGACAGCTGTAGTGGTCTCCTGGTTGGATACTACAGCTGTCACTCAGAGCAGAGGGGAGGGGCACTTCATATGGGGGGGGGGGGCTGCAGACTACACTGGACCCAGCAGAGAGCACCAGGCCTTGTGCACATGCTGATTCAGGATCGATTCGATTTGTTTTGCACTGGGCAGAAAAATGATGCAGGATTCTCCTGTCCATGGCAAACAATGCCTGGTGACATGCACAGAATAACGCCACTGAAATCTATGGGATTGGATTTGAGATCAGCTCACTATCAACAGTTGGGTGAGGGTTAGTTCAACCAACTCCTTCATTAACACGAATACTAAACTTGGTCTTTTTTTTTTTTATGGCAAAAAAAGAGAATAAACTGCTGTCCACCCCCACACACATTCTGATCTGCCATGTACAACCTCCCCCCTCCCTACTCCTCCTAGAAAACAGGAAAAAAAAAAAAAAAAAAAAAGCAAGGGGGAGACCAGAGGGAATCAACACAACCAGGAGCAGAGCTCTGATTCATGTCAGATTCAGGAGCACCTGCGGCTCACGCCAGGTCTAAAAAAGGGGGCGTGGCTTGGGCGGGGACGGGCTTGGTGGGCCCATCTCATTTACCATTTTACACCTGTTTTAGGTGTAGAAAACAGGTCTAAGAAGCTGTCTTACAATTAGAAGCGATGGTGGATCCGCCAAAGTTATGTGGAGGCCAGCACCTCTTCATAACTCGGCGGATCCACCGCCAGTGCATTGCTTTATTAAGACCAGCGTCTAAAACGCTGGTCTTACTAAATGTGCCCCTTAATTTTGCATTTATGAATAAAAGAAAAAGCGGTGCAAAAGGGCCCAACAGCCTTTAAAATCAGCTGCATTCTGGTCTTCACATATGAAAAACACAAACTTTATGACAATAATGGGAAAAAAAAGGGATTATAATAAAAGATTATGACCCCCCCCCCCCCGTACTCACTCACCTGCAGCTGTACCCTTTCTTGTCCTCGTTATCAACATGCACACGGATCCTTCCAAACTTGCGTCAGTTCACTCTAAGCATGATGAGACCATGGACTTCCATGTTTTGCAGACCACCATCCCTGCTGCAGGTTAAGGATATTTTCTCTTCAACCTTCAGATGAACGCTGAATAAACAGAGATCACTTCATTACTCACAATGCATATTCTTACTGAGGAGACCATAACACGTGTGTTCATGTACAGACATGTAACGTGTTTGCCTGCTCACTAACCTCTCTACATTGGCAGGTGGCGGCAGGACCTTTGCCGCGTCAGATGGTCTCTTGCCAGCGGCTGGGGTAACGATGGTCTCTCCTTCTGATTTCAGCTTGTCCACAAAGTTATCCACTTCTTTACCTTTGGCCCCAAGTTTTAGGGCTTTGTTAGCCACCAGAAGGCCTGAAAGAAAGAGTCGACAGAACTTAAGAATAAAACGTGATCAGTACTGCTCCAACCAATCACTTCAAGATCAATTCTGGCCATACACATTAGATGCACTTCGGCTAAGCTAGCTGATGTCGTTGGCACTGGCCGACCATCCATTGTGTATGGTGGTCTCATGATTCTACCCAATGGCAGATGTCAGGGAACTGGATTGGACAGTTTGATTTCAACATGCCCGATCCCTTTGCTGCCAACACAGATGACTGATAGCTGAGAACACATGAGGGTCAAGAGGAAAAGCTTTCAGGTAAACGAGTGTTCAGCTGACAGTTGCCTAAATTGTCCTATTACAACAACGTAACCCCTATCCACAGTATAGGGCAGGGATCTCAAACTCGTGGCCCTCCAGATGTTGCCAAACTACAACTCCCAGCATGCCCCAATAGCTGTAGGCTCTCCTGGCATGATGGAAGTTGTAGTTCTACAACAGCTGGAGGGCCACGAATTTGAGATCTCTGGTATAGGGAATATGTGTCGGACTGCTGCGGCCCCACCAATCAAAAAAAAAAAAAAAAAGGGGGGATTTTGGTATGGGGGTGCCTGTGTTTGCCTGTTTAAATGGAGTAGCGCAGGCGCACTGCTGCATTATGGTAGATAGCCGAGTGCTTGTACCTGCAGTCCCATAGAACTGAAGGGAGCAGCGGAAAGGCATGTGTGTCTACCACTCCGTTCAAATGGAGGAACATACCCCGCCGACCATTTTTTGTGATCTGCGGGGGCCCCAGTGGATCAGATAAAGGGGTTGTCCCTCTACAACAACTTAAGACCCAGATTTACCTGGTTGATATAGGAGCAGACTTTGTCTTCTCTGGCTCTATGATGTTCTCTGTGATTAATGCTGCGGCATTGCTAGATATAGAGGAACCGCCAGAACTTCCGAAACCTCCGAACCCTGGCGCTTTCTTGCCCTGGCGCTCGGCGTCTCTTCTAGCCTGCTGCAACTCTTTAGCTTTGCGTCTCATCTCGGCCTTCGCCTCTCGTTCCTGGGTCTGTAGAAGGATTAAAAAATAAAAAACGTATTGAGGCATTTAATTCCCACACACGCAACGTCAGGACACATTCATGTCCGTAGTGCTGCCAATGAACATCAAACCTTTGGCCAAGTAAGAATGCAAGAAAACACATCATCAACTGTATGTCAGCATTACCGTGCCCAGTTCTCATAATGACGCCATGTCCACCTGGTGATCGGCTGCATCAAGCCACGTGTCGAATGAATGGCCACTCATATAAAACAGGGACACGGGAGCTGCCGATTCTCAGTAGCTGTGGGCCCTGGCTCATATTGGGGAGGCTATGACGTCCATATGCTTTAACACATGCAAAAATAACTTCAAGGTGTGACGGAGGAAACCTGGAATTATCAGGACTATCCTGAGACATTCACACTTCTCAGCTGCCAGGACACGTTGCTGGTGTCATACCTGAAGAACTTGCTCGTCAACCTGGACAGTATATCATGATGATAAACCCTGTCCGTATGCCTCCTTAGGGCAAAGAGCACTTCTTAGGAGACGCATAGGAAGCACTAGTGAGATGGCTCTTTCTCTCCAGGAGATATCCCTTTGCAGGACAGATTGAGGTCGTAGGAGGGTGTTCCCTGCCAAGGACCCACCTGTATGAACCAGAGCCGCTCTGTACAAGTGCCTCCTGTTCTGGTGAACCGGCATTACAAAGACAGACGTAAATCTGAATGGCCACCAGGTAATACTACACTTCCATGGACACCTGGCTGTGGCTTCCCCCACCAAAATGAGGCGTTTGCTGGGAGGGTCTGGTTTTTGAATGGGGTCATCTCTTCAATGTAGGAATCCTTTTAGATAAGTTAATGTCCCACAAGCTTCCTCTTCTGCAGAGAGATCTGTGGAACACGCAAGACGACCTTTGGTCCAGCAGAGGATATTATTTTCTGTGCAGGCTTCCCAGGGGCTCATGTCCATGCCGCTCGGGGTGGTCGTACCCAGGGCAGGCTTCAGACAAGGTCTGCTGAAGAACTGAGGATCTTGTTTTATGTTTGGAAAAGGGGTCTTACATGTCAGCGTTTGCCCGGGAGTCCACATTACATTTCTCAATGTTAAAGGGTTTCTGTCACCAGTTTTTTCGGTATAAATCAGGCTGACATTAGAGATGTGCTAATGTCACCTGATTCCAAATATATATGTGTTTTATTTACTGATGCCCCCATTTTTATATAAAATGAACTTTTATTTTATGCTAATAAGGCTCCTAGGTGCAAGGGGCGTTACCTCTGCTCCTAGAGGCTCTGTTGATTGACAGGACCAGGCAGAGAAGAAACACTCAATTCACCATAGATTGCAAGGAACTTCAATGATGTCATGACCATGTGATCAGTCACATGGTTAGGATCACACAAACAGCCTGTCTCCTCCTAAACCATGTGACTGATCACATGGTCATGACATCATTGAAGGTCCTTGCAAGCTATGGTGAATGGAGTGTTACTTCTCTGCCTGGTCCTGTCAATCAACAGAGCCTCTAGGAGCAGGGGTAACGCCCCTTGCACCTAGGAGCCTTATTAGCATAAAATAAAAGTTCATTTTATATAAAAATAGGGGCACCAGTAAATAAAACAGATATATATTTGGAATCAGGTGACATTAGCACATCTCTAATGTCAGCCTGATTCATACTGAAAAAACTGACAGAAACCCTTTAAAGAGAGTCCGGAAGCATGATTCTGCCTGGCAAGGCCCGCAGAGAGTAATAAGACAGTACCATAGTGATTGAAATCCCTTGTCAAGTGCACAGAGGGCGGGTCACAGCACCTCAGTGCAACCAGGCGCCAACGCTGTACTGAAGCATCATCTACTTCCATCGGATGACAGGGCCAGACGTCCGAGTTCTCCTCTTGAGCCTGTACCGTGCTGTACAACCCGGGCGCATGTGCAGTACAGGATCTGGTTCCCGCCCTGGAGAAATGTACTGTGTGTATGCAAAGGTTGTACAGCATGGCACAGGATTAATAATCAAGAGGGGAATACAGATGCCGGGGTCTGTCAATCAATCAATGGAAGAAGAGGCTTTGAGGAGGGGCAGAGCTAGGGTGCACCGAGGGGCTTGGGTCCACCCCCTGAGCACATGAGCTCATTTACACACTCACCAGAATGCAGAAACATAAAGGTACTAGGCAGGTCCTACTGGGCATTATGCTTGATTTAAAGGGGCTGTCCGAGGATAGGCCAATAATATCAGATCGGTGCGGGTCCAACTTCTGACACCTCTACCAATCAGCTGCTTGAAGAGACTGCTGCGGCCTGTTCCTAGCCCTATGATGTCATGTTCTACAGGTCACATGGCCAAGGAGCAGCTCAGTCCCGTTCAAGAGCTGCAATACCAAACACAGCCACTATATAATGGACGGCGCTGTGTTTGGTAAGCTTTGAGTAAACCACAGTGCTCACCTGAATGCCGCGGCCTCCTCAATCAGCTGATCGGCGGTGAGGGGGGCCCCGGAGTCAGACCCCTAACATTCTGATATAGATGAGCTATACCGAGGACAGATCATCAATATCTAACACCAGGACAATCCCATTAATATGCCATACTGTGCCGCCATCCGCTGCCTGGTTGTGACCCTCACCTCTCTGACGGCTCTGAAGACCTTCTCTTCATGCGAGTCCATCTCAGTGAAGGTTCGGATTTGGGCCAGGTTAACATTTTCTCTATATCCCAGAGCCACAATTTCATCAAACGCGAAGATGAGATCGAAACAGTGGTCAGAGATCTCCGATTCTTCCAAAGCTCGACAGTATTCAGGGATCTAAAGGGGGAAAGAAGAGGGCATTATAGTGGTACAACATAACTGCTGCAGTGTGCACACAGCCTGGTACACAACATTCAATTACAATCTCGTAGGGCTTGTCAGAAGTTTTATTTCGACTCCCTCCCCGAGCAGCAGTACCTGTTGCTCCTAGAGGCTCATTTGCATATAATAAATCATCATTTATCTCAGCAATGCGGACACATATGAACATGGGACCAACACAGATGTCTTCAGCTGCCAAGTGCACATGTAACAGGTCAGCCAGTGTCATAGGTTCAAAACTGCTGACAGATGCCCTTAGTGATCACCCATACGCCTTTTTACGACGATCGCTAAGGCCTTAGGCTGGGCATCTGCCTTTTCACAGCTGCCCAGTCTAAGCGGAGAGCGGGGGATCGGCTTTCACATGAGAGCTGTGCTCTTGCTTTAACAGCTCGGACTGGCAGGAGTGCCGATCCTGGCTGTTTAACACCTTACATGCCACTCGCCACATGTAAGCGGTGACAGAGGAAGCAGATTCCTTGGTGCCGATGTGTGTATAGAATGGCTGGGACCTGGTGTAGGCCCCAAGCCAGCCTTGAGTGTGCCCCAGTAGTTTGCACCTCTCTGGCGCAGCCTGCTGGTCAATATCAGTATACCACCGACATTAAAAGGCAACGCACTATAAGGATAATACACTGTATTTTAAAAGCAATCAAAATACTGCCTGCTATAGTCCCCTTGCGGGACTATTAACTGGTTTAAAAAAATAAATACATTTCAATTTAAAAAAAAAACACACTTTTTTCCATGATCTAATTGGTTGCTGCACGCTACCCGTTTGTCTTTCTCAGCATCTCAGCAGTTTTCTCCATCAAACATGTTAATCCCATTAATCTGCTTACTTTGGGCCTTTTAGACGGAGCAGTAACTTTTTTTATTTTTCAGTTGTGAACACTATATGAATCTTTTTTAAATTTTATTTCAGAAGTAGATTTTATTAGAAACATTTTGGGGTACTTCTAAAAGGGTTGTTCCATTTTCACAGTAACGCCACAAGTGTCAGATAGGAGTGGATCTCATCTCTGGGACACGCTCCTATCTCCAGAACAGGGTCCCTGAAATGAAGGAAAGCGAACTGCACAATTTTTGGAAGTCCCATAGTACTGAATGGAGAGCAAGACGCCGCCCCCACGATTCATCATTATGGAACTGCTGTTGTAGCCACAAGCAGCAGGTCACTACTGACATGGGAAAAAAAAAGCCCGGAAATCCCTTCAAGTTGTTATATCTGCAGATTTTTCATTAAGGAGGACCCGTCCCCTCTCCTGACATGTCTGTTTTAATAACTTCATGCATTCCCCATGTAATAACAGTTCTGGAGCATCTACTCTTATGTCTCTATGTTTTGTCATTCCTTTATTATTCCTGCTAGAAGATATGAATGAATTACTAGCAGTCTGCAGTAAGGGTACAGAGGGGAGGTAACCAGTTGGGTGTGTACCTGCACAGACTGAACATGGCAGCACTGATTGGATAGAGTCAGACTGTGCAGATACACACCCCCAACTGGTCACCTCCCCTCTGTACCCTTACTGCAGATTGCTAGCAATTCATTCATAACTTCTAGCAGGAATAATAGAGGAATGGTACAACATAGAGCCATGTCAGGAGCAGTGAACGATCCTCTAAGATTTTACCTTATCCTTCCTTCCTGAACTAAGTCTTACATACTTCTCTATGGCTGTTAATACAGAATATTCAATAATCCAGCCCCTTTCCTTTCCTGAGGATAGGCCACCAGTAGTAAAATCCTGGACTAGCCCTTTAAGATGTCTATAATAAACCCGCCCCATAGTTCTGAACGTCCGATGTCTTCTCTACTCCCCCTGCACAGAGCTGCAATCACTATTCTGTTGGTTGCTATCAGCGCCGGACAACAAACACACCCCGACCAGTTAGAGCGGCTACACTACGACGCTGCCTGCTGCACTGCATTCTGGGAGATTTACAGTTTCCTAAATTACTATACAGTATCTGACGTAAAGACAAAGTTTCCCAGAATTCAGTTCACTAACTGCGTGTGACATGGCGGCCAGGAACAGTGGCTTCAAGAGGTTGTCAAAAACTAAAAAAAAAAAAAAAAAAAAAAAAAAAACCCCATTCGCCTGGTCGGGTCATCCTGGTTCCTGCGGTGCTGCTCTCGTCCCCACCGAACAGGTGGTGTAACATGCCAGATACATGCACGTCACCGCTGACGGACATCAACAGCCTCGGGGGTGACGTCTGCATGAACGGCACGTGACTGCTCAGGTGGGGACAGGAACCGCTCTGCAGGAAACGGGACCACGAGACCAGATGAGATCGGTTTTTTTTCAGGTCACAGACAACCCAGTGAACTAGGGGGCGTGTCACAGTTTAAGAATCCCCCTATGTATATAATGAAATGCGACAAGTCGTTGCCGTGTTCCTCCCTGGTCAGGGCTGAAGGACCCTCAGGATTTATGGGAAACACTAGACTATGATCACCCAATTTAAAAAAACAAAAATGGCGGGTGCCTCTGTCTGGATGGTGCCCCAACACTACTACACGTACCACTCTGGAGAAGAGTCGGAGGGTCTCGAGGTCCTCTAGGATGTTGCTGTTCTTGGTGGTGATGAGGACCATGTAGAGCTTCTCCATGGGCTGGTAGACATAGCGCACGCTCTCCGTCTCCACGAAGGTGTGCTGTTTGCCCGTGTTCATTAATTTTGGGAAAGCGGCCAAGAGTCCTTCGATGCGAGTGCGGGTCATCTCCACGAACTGTCGGGACACTATGGCCTTACCGGCCTTCGTACACACCGCGGCAGCGAGCAGCACCTGCAACAGAAGACCCTCAGCATGTCAGTAACCATGTCCAGGGGTCCTACACATTAGACAGTTTACAAAATGCTCTTTTAGCCAATAGCTTCTGACACCACCAACCCTCCCCGATTCCCACATGCATGCTCGGCCAAATAGATTGATTAGACCAGGGATGCTTAACCTGGGGCCCTCCAGAGGTTGCAAAACTACAACTCCCAGCATGCCCAGACAACCTACAACTATCAGCATACAGAAGGGCATGGTGGGAGTTGTAGTTTTACAACAGCTGGAGGTCCGCAGGTTGAGCATTCCTGGATTAGACCAACAAAGCACATGCGCAGTCGTTTCTCAACTCACTTCGTAGACTTGTGATCAGTGGAGGGGCCCCAAAATAAGTATCTGATTGCTGGAGGTCCCACCAATAACAGGGGTCCCTCTTTGAATGGAGAGATGGTCATGAATGTGCTCTATATGTAACCACTCATTCAAATGAGGGACACGGGATCCCCTTACTCATGACTGGTAGCACCCCCAGAGATCAGGTACTAATCACTGAGGACAACCCCTTTAGGCTCATTTCACACGAGCGGCTGTCACGCTGGGGACTCACAGCGCAGCACCCGGCCTGACCTTCCAGCACTGCTAGGGTCGCATAGCATTATATTGATTTATGATGCTTATAGTTCTGGAATGTACTGGATAACACTGACATAATACTGTCAGTGTTATAAATACGTTCCAGAACTGTAAGGGTTACAAGGGCGTCATAAATTACTATAATGCTATTCAGGACGGGTGCTGCGCTGTCGCAGCGTGACAACTGCTCGTCTGAAAGGGGCTTTAATGTATTCCACTTGTAAAAGCCACGCACCGGAAACCATATTGCAAACCCATACGCTGCCTTGCAGTTCCTTAGTGCCCCCTGCCACTAGGTGTTTGGGCACCGTAATGATCACTGAAAGGGTTGTCCCAAAATCGACGAGGAGGATGTGCAGTATAAGACTGACGGAGATAGCGGAGCGCTGAACTCCACTCTGCTACATCCACCAGACCCATAGACTTTAAATGAAGCAGAATGTATGCTCCACCACTACTCCATTCACAGGGGAGGGCTTGTGACCGCTGTCCTAGTGATCCATGGGGGCCCACAATTAGACATGTATCCATAGGCTTTCTAGCTGAGGAGCAAAAGATTGGACAGACTAACATCCAGCCTGCCTGATCACTGGGGAAGGGGGAAGCAGCAGGGAAAATTCTAACACTTCTCACCGCCGAGAGCCCAATCTAATCACCTACCTCTGCACTAAACCCAATGACAGCAGCTACAATCCATCTCCAGTACAGAGGGTTTGTTACAATATATCAGTGTTGGTAACAATGAGCAGTTTGGAGTCAGTGAGGACTGGACACAGCTGTAGTGAACAAACGCCATCAGGTCTGAAGCGGTTTCTAGCCTCCGAATGAAACAAGAATCTATCCATTCACTGACAGCAAGCGGAGATCTTGAGAAAAACGGAAAATAATGGGGAGATTTATCATAGACCAGTGTTTTACAGCGTTCTATGATAACCCCTCTCATAGGGGGTGGGTCAACCCGGTCCCGTATGACCGCCCGTGCCCCGCTGTCACATCCACCACATCAGTGCACGATGGATTTTAGAAGGCCATGCACCAACATGCTCAGTGTAAAGAGATGCCAGCAGCAGGAGCCCCCACTATCAGACACTGTCAAGTTAAAGGGTTCTCCGGGAATTAAGAAAATGAAAATACATAAATATTAGTTTATTATAAATATATTCCCAAATACCTTTCATTAGTTATAATGGCTCGTTTTGTCTGGGGAGCAATGATTAGGAGAAACAAAATGGCCGCCGTCCTATTAATACACACAGAACCTGTTCTAATCACACAGGAGGACAAGTTACTTCACAACACTGAGGTAAAGATCTGCCTCATCCTCCTCTCTGCTCGTCAGGGATTATGATCCTGAATACAGATAAGATCTTCAGCTGAATCTCTGTAGGAATGAGGAGACATGAAGTACAGAGAGGAGATGAGGATGTGGGTAATGAGCAGCAGCTCTTGTATGTAGTCTCCATTACCACAGTCCGTCCTCTCTGTACTTCATGTCTCCTCATGAACTCCATTCCTACAGAGATTCAGCTGAAGATCTTTATCTGTATTCAGGATAATAATCCCTGACAAGCAGAGAGGAGGATGAGGCAGCTCTTTATCTCAGTGTTGTGAAGTAACTTGTCCTCCTGTGTGATTAGGACAGGTTCTGTGTGGACTGATAGGACGGTGGACATTTTATTTCCCCTAATGATTGCTCCCCAGACAAAACGAGCCATTATAAGTAACGAAAGGTATTTGGGAATAGATTTATAATGAAGTAATATTTAAGTATTTTCATTTTCTAAGTTCCTGGAGAACCCCTTTAAGGAGGCCTCAGAGTTGCAGCTATTCCCCCTGACACTCTCCATACACATGCATGCTTGGCCAAGCCTTGGATGTATTTCTGGAGGGTAATAATATTACAGGTTATAGTTACTAGAGAGGGGTCGTTGATCCAGGGAGTTATTCTGATTGCCTGATTGGAGTCGGGAAGGAATTTTTTTCCCCTAAAGGGAGGAAAATTGGCTTCTACCTCACAGGGTTTTTTTGCCTTCCCCTGGATCAACTTATAGGATAACAGGCCGAACTGGATGGACAGAGGGATTTTTTCGGCCTTATAAACTATGTTACTAGTTGATGAATTTAACACCATTTGGATCTTGCACTGAACATGAATTAAAAATATTTTTTAAATCTTTTTTTTATTGGTACCAAATAATATCTATTGATTGTTTCATTATTAGGATGAATTAATCATGTGTTTCAAATCGGGGCCCTATCGTGATGTATAAAACAATCAAGTATATGTAATGTAGTAGGTGTTAACTTCAATTATAATTCGCATATTTTTGGAAATAAAATTTATTAAAATGTAATAAAATTTATTAAGATTATTCTGTGATTTTATATGTATAGACATACTGTCCCAGCAAGGAGGCGTGCCTACTAGAGATGAGCGAACGTGCTCAAAACGAGCACTGTACCGCTCGGCTCCCCTGCGCTCGCATGGGCGCTGGCAGCCGCTTCCGTCCTCCTGAGCGCAGGGGAGCCGAGCGGTACAGTGCTCGTTTCGAGCACGTTCGCTCATCTCTAGTGCCTACCAATTAGCAGATTTATCTTTTTTAACGTATATACAGAATTCTGAAATACCCCCCTTGTATGGATTATACCTGCTCCCCGCCACCTGCGCAGCTCTATGCTATTGGCTGCTCCCCCGTCACCGTACGTTTTGATGCGCGATGAGGAGATGCAACGGTGGCCGTGCAGGGATCCGGAGCGATGCAGGGAGTGGGGTAAGTATTATGTATACGAGGGGCCCGAGCATTGGGGAAGATATTTTAGAATTTGGAAAACCCCTTTAATAATATGGGCTCCGTCTTACTGTAAAATGTATGGCCTCCTCGGAGGTCTTTCCGAAGTTTCAGCAAACATCGCGAGACTGACTTCCTCTCGCCTCTATCACGTGTCTTTGTTTATTCGTATAAATTACTGTATGAAGCCGATGAGGCAGGAAGCAGAGTTCGGCTTCGTATTGTGACACAGTAATTTATGCGAATAAACGAAGCAACACGTGATAGGGCAAGTCTAAGTAAGTCGTCCGTTTTACAGTAGGATGGAGCCCGTATTCTTAAAGAAGTTTTTAAAAGAATCGGGTTTTGAGATAGCAATCCGAACCCGATTCGCTCTCCCCTAGTTATCGATATCAGATGGGTGGGGGAACTGACACCCAGTCACCGATCAGCTGTTTGAAGAGGTCGGGGGCGCTCCAGTGAGAACTGCAGCCTCCTCGCAGCTTACCAAGCACAGCGCCGCCCATTGTATAGTGGCTGTGCTTGGTACTGCAGCCCAGGCCCAATCTATTGAATAGGACTGATCTGCGGCTAGGTCATGTGACCGATGAACGTGACGTCACCGGTCCAGGAAGGCTCTGAGAGCGCCGAGTCCTTCCCCCAGGAGTCGGACCCCCACAGATCTGATGTTGGTGACATCTCCTGAGGACAGGTCATCAATATCAACTTCCTGGATAACCTGTCTAAGAAATCGCAACCACACATTGAGAAAATTGACCTGTGATGAGAATTTTAAAGGGAACACATCAGAAAATGACCTATTGATTAAAGGGGTTGTTTCACTTCAGCAAATGGCATTTATTGTGTAGATCAGCACCCCAGCTGTGATGAAACTACGACTCCCAGCATGCACTTGAACTTGGCTGTTGTTAGAACTCCCATAGTAGTGAATGGGGCATGCTGAGAGTTGTAGCTTCACAACAGCTGGAGTGCCAGAGGTCCTGGTGTAGAAGAAGTTACTACAAGCCACTTACTAATGTATTGTGATTATCCATATTGCCTCCTTTGCTGGCTGGATTCATTTTTCCATCACATTATACACTGCTCATTCACATGGTTACGACCACCCTGAAATCCATCAGTGGTGGTCGTGCTTGCACAATATAGGAAAAAGCATCAGCCTATGTGCGCTCCCATGGTCCCGCCCACCAGAGAGGCCTGTGATTTTTTCATATATTGTGCAAGCACGGCCACCACTAATGGATTGCAGGGTGGTCGTAACCATGGAAACGAGCAGTGTATAATGTGATGGAAAAATAAATCCAGCCAGCAAAGGAGACAATTAGGGATGAAACTTTCGACAAAAAGTTAAAATTTCATTTCAATACTGTACAGAGCGCTCGCTCCGTATAGTACCAAAACGAAATTTTATGCGAATCGACTTCAGATGCATGCGATTCGCTCATCTCTAGAGACAATATGGACAATCACAATACATTAGTAAGTGCCTTGTATTAACTTTCTCTACATGACACAACCCCCTTTAAATCAAGTTTTCAACATATTTTTAAAGAATTTTTTCTGACATTTTTATTTTCTATGTCAATATCCATACATACATATATATATCTTAAAGGGAGTCTGAGCGTTTTAGACTCTTTGGCCCTCATTACAATGGTGCCTCTCTTTTCTGTCTCCCTCGTCTAGATTATGAAAAAGACGCTTTTTTTTTTAAAACATATGCAAATGAGCTTCGGCAAGTGCCCAGGGGCGGCGTTACTGCCACAGTGTGCCCAGAAAACCACACCTCTTTCACCCGTCTGGCCCGCCCCCATTTCCTATTATTACCTCCTCCTCTGCCTCCGGAAGTCCCGAGCGGCACCAGAGGACGGCGGGCCGGCGTGTCTCTGCGCAGCTGTCTTTAGTAGGCCGGCGTATGCACAATATGAAGAGCTGTTCCTCTGCCCATAATGGGTAGAGCACTGCGCAGGTGCCGGCCAACTGTGAAGCGGTGCACGCGAGAGATCAGGGAGGCAGAGGAGGAGGTAATAGGAAAGAAGGGCGGGCCAGAGGGCTGAAAGAGGTGTGGTTCTCTGGGCACACTGTGGCAGTAACTCCACCCCTGGGCACTTGCGGAAGGTTATTTGCATAAGTTTAAAAAGTGTCTTTCTCATGATCTTGACGAGGGACACAGACAAGAAAGGCACCATTGTAATGAGGGCCAAAGAGTTTATAACCTGATCTGAACGGTCTAAAACACTCAGATTAGGTGACAGAGTCCTTTTAAATTCCTGCAGTTCACTAAGCCTAATAGGAGCCACTTCTTGGTCTTTACCAATCACTGTTCAGCAGTCATCTCATCATCATCACCAACAGGATTACAATCCCAAACGTCACTTCTGAACAGGATCTACCTTTCATAACGCGGCTTATCTGCTCCCTCCTGACCTCTGCACAGGTGACAGAAGTCTAGAAAACTCTCCCATAGAAGATAAAGGGGGAGATTTATCAAAACTGGTGTAAAGCAGAACTGGCTTAGTTGTCCATAGCAACCAATCAGATTCCACCTTTTATTTTGGACAGCTCCGTTGGAAAATGAAAGGTGAAATCTGATTGGTTGCTATGGACAACTAAGCCAGTTCTGCTTTACACCAGTTTTGATAAATCTCCCGCAGTGACATTTTCTCGGGACTATTATGTCTATGGCCCATAGGGCTGCCGTAAAGCAAAACTCTAAATGCCGTAAAGAACAGCTCCAGCAAGATGGCCGCCCCCATAATCATGTTCAGAAAATTAAAATCTAAAATGAGTGACATCATGCTCACAGACGTGTGGCGGTCACGCCACATTCGCCTCACGTACACGACAGCAGCCCGATATCCTATCTAGCCTTAAGCCCCGTTCACACGTGCAGGATTTGGTTGTGGATTCTGCACCGAAAATTGCAGCCAGTGGATTTGAATGGCACAGGAACACAGAGCGCCACTTTTCACGGATCCCAGACGGAAAAGTCGGAGTTGCCTCAGTTAGTAGTCCCTGCGGATCCGGGGCACAGCACAGCTCTGGCACTCTGATAAATAGATGCCAGGCTTGTCAACGGTAAAACCAACACATGTGAACACTGTCTAACACAGGAACATGACAAATATCGCACTGTGTGGCTGCAGGACAAGGAGCCCTGCAACCAGCATAAGGAAAGAACAGTCACCCATGTCCCTCTTGTCGGCCGAGGATCACCTGACTGACCAAGCGCACAGGTGAGGGCCAAATGTAGCAGCGGGACATTATAAAACGCACAGACAAGTAAAAGACGCAGTGTCACAAGTCCACACTGCCCAGAAGCGGGACGCTGCCGGACCTGTCCGCTCAGTTGTCAGTGACCCCCGGCTGCTCTCGCGCTGCCCTGTGCCGTCCCCGCCGCCGCACGGCCCCAGCCCTGCCCTGCCCCGTCTGCACCGCACACACTGCTCACCATGGTTGCGGGAGTTAGAGCCGGATACTGGGCCTGTCCTGCTGATCGGCCTCTGTCGGTCCTCCGCACAATATGGCAGTACCGGAGCCACGTCTTCAACAGGAAGCTGCGTGAGATCCGGGAGGAGGCAAGAGAGCAGGGCACGTCCGAAGGAGGAGGCGACAGCGGCCATCTTTGAAATGGGACCTGCCCTTCCTGCTGCCAGTGCGCTGATGTGTCATTACTGGGGCCAGGAGAGAGGTGGCGGCCGGCGACTGCTGACACCCTGACAACTACATGACACCGTGTCTCTGACAACTAGAGCCAGGAACATGACACCCTCACAACTACAGCCTGGGACATGACACCCTCAAAAGTACATGACCACCCTGTCCCTGACAAACTACAGGCCAGGGACATAGCACCCTAACAACTACAGACACCCTGTCCCTGGACAACTACAGCCAGGGACATAGCACCCTAACAACTACATGAAACCCTGACAACCACAGCCAGGGCGTGACAACGTGACAGCTACAGCCAGGGACATGACATAGTGACAGCTTACAGCCAGGGACATGACAGAGTGACAGCTACAGCCAGGGACATGACAGAGTGACAGCTACAGCCAGGGACATGACAAGGTGACAGCTACAGCCAGGGACATGACATAGTGACAGCTACAGGCCAGGGACATGACAGAGTGACAGCTACAGGCCAGGGACATGACAGAGTGACAGCTACAGCCAGGGACATGACAAGGTGACAGCTACAGCCAGGGACATGACAGAGTGACAGCTACAGCCAGGGACATGACAGAAGTGACAGCTACAGCCAGGGACATGACAAGGTGACAGCTACAGCCAGGGACATGACAGAGTGACAGCTACAGCCAGGGACATGACAGTAGTGACAGCTACAGCCAGGGACATGACAAGGTGACAGCTACAGCCAGGGACATGACAGAGTGACAGCTACAGCCAGGGACATGACATAGTGACAGCTACAGCCAGGGACATGACAAGGTGACAGCTACAGCCAGGGACATGACAGAGTGACAGCTACAGCCAGGGACATGACAAGGTGACAGCTACAGCCAGGGACATGACAAGGTGACAGCTACAGCCAGAATTATGACAGGGTGACAGCTACAGCCAGGGACATGACAGGGTGACAGCCATAATGATGTCACATGACTGCAGGGGGCTATGATCCGCTTCTGCTGGACGGTACTTCACTATGGCCGAAACGCCATCGTGAGCAGCAGCGATTTGTCACCACAGTAGGAGCCACCATGGGCCAGGAGCGGAATGTGGTAGCATGCATATACAGTGTTTACCCTTCTGCCCTGGCCCAGTTATATAGGACACATCCCCAACCTGCAGTGTGTCAATCACAGATAGTACATATGACCCCTTCAGCGCATCCAAAATTAATACAGATCATACACCCAGACCCCCTAAAACAAATACCAGCCCCCCTGAATATGGAGCCCAGCCCTTGGTATATAAACCAAGCCAGATACCCCTGGGTACAGATCACAGGCAGATTCCCCCTAGATACAGACCCCAGGAGGGGCCCCCAGTTTACACACCTCAGACCAACCCCCCCCAAGACACACATCCCAGAAAAGGGGCCCCTTAAGGGAACCTGTCATCTCCAAAACACCCCCTGAACTAGAGTAAGCGTTGTATAGTGTAAGTGATGCTGATCCGAATATGTAAGTTTTATCTTCATACTCACTTCCATTCTGACGCTGTGCTCCCACAAACCGGCTGTAAAATACACTCACTGGACTCCAGTGCTCACTTACATAATGGAGAGGACTCAAAGAAGAGTCCTGTGAATGTATTTTACTGCAGGTTTGTGGGAGCACAGCGTCAGAATGGAAGTGAGTATGAAGATAAAACTTACATATTCGGATTCAGCATCACTTACACTATACAACGCTTACTCTAGTTCAGGGGGTGTTTCGGAGATGACAGGTTCCCTTTAAACAAATACAGACCCATTAATCGGTATAGATTAAACTAATAGCAAACCCAGACCAGACATACTAATTATATATGGACCTCAGATTTCTTACCCAGAACAACCCCCCCCCCTGTATACAGATGCCAGACCAGACACCCAACCCATAAGCGAACCCCAGACCAGTCCCCCTTGTCTACAGGCTCTTCTATTTACAGCCTCCAGACTAGACCTCCCTCACTGACCCCTTTACGGACTTCAGACCATATGTTTAGTGACTCGCCTTTCTCCGATTCTGGTCTTTCCTAAAGCTTTCATGGAAGAGACGGTATTGGATTTCTTTATACCGGTAATTTACCACTGAGGTAGAACCACTGGAAGTCCATAGGTTGTGGCTGTAATGCTGACACTTAAATGTGGCCATATTACGTCAAGAGAGAGTGAATTTCCAAGTTTAGACTGGAGTACATAGTCTTAGGAATCCCTAGGATTTCACCCTTAAATCCCACAAGGAGCTGTGGGCTTCTTCGGGAGGATTTCCAGGTTGCGTTCCGAGGAATAGCCACAAATTGATGGAGGTAACAGTGATGGAGCTGCTGGCGCACTAGGAGCCCAAGAGTCGGTCACCAGGAGATTAGTCAGAATGTGACAGCCAGTGGATAACTGCAAAAAGAGGGGGTCAGTCAGCACATCCAATGCGCAGGTGCACGCTGCCGTGGTAGAAAACACTAAGGAAAAAAACACAATGCAGGCAGCACTCTGCAAAACCAAATAACGTAACAATATTGCCATAGTTATAGAAAACATTCTGGTACTAATGCTACGCTTATTTTGCAAAATTGAGAGTCTTGGCAAATACATTTTGTACAAAATAATTTTGGCCTGTCTTCCAAACGTCAAGGCGATCTCTATAAGACGGGAACCTAACACTAATTACTACCTGTTATGTGCCATAATAGCTACCATAAAATTCAGGGAGTGCAGGTTCCACATGCATGCTGGGTCCACTCTGCTTTTTGCCATTTTTGGTGCCTTAAAGGCCTCCATTAAATCCAGGGATGCAGGTACCAACATGCATGCTGAGACCACTCTATATCTCAGCTGGTGCCTCGCGGCTTCCAATGCATATACTAAAAGCAGGCTACAGCTTTATACTTACACTGATTAAAATCAGCCTAAGGGTCAGGAGTGCACGACTAAATGGAGTAGCCACACCAGGGGATAACCTAGGAGTAGAACAACAGGAAATAAAGCAGAACTACAAGGCAGGAGTGAGGTTAGGAACAAAGCTAAGGTCAGGATCTAAGTCAGAAACACTTATAGCAAGATACGTGAGAGACAGAGAAGGAGATCCTCATGTGCTAAGCTGTGTTCTTCTGGAATGGAGGCAAGAGTTTATATTTTTCAGTCAGAAAGTGACAAGCCAGGGGATAAACCAGGAGCATAGTCAGGAAAAGTTGTAACCAGAAGTAGAACAACAGGACTCAGAATATAAAGGAGAACTAAAAGGCGGGAGTGAGGTCAGGAACAAAGCTGGGGTCAGGATCTAAGTCAGAAACACGTATAGCAATATACGTGAGAGACAGGAAAGAGGATCCTCACCAGGAGATTAATCAGAAAGTGAAAAGTCATGAGATGAACCAGGAACATAGGAGAAGTTGTAATCAGGAGTAGAACAACAGGACCCAGGAAATAAAGCAGAACTACAAGGCAGACATGAGGACAGGTACAAGCCTGAGATTAGTATTTAGGTCAGGCGTCAGAAACACTTATAGCAATATATACATGGGAGCCAGGAAAGGAGATCCTCAATTGCTAAGCAGTATTCTGCAGGAATGGAGGCAAGAGTCATCACCAGGAGATCAAACAGAATGTGACAAGGCAGTGGATAAACCAGTAACATAGTCAGGAGACATCGTAACCAGGAGTAGAACAACAGGAACCAGGAAAAAAAGCAGAACTACAAGGCGGGAGTGAGGTCAGGAACAAGGTCAGGATCTAAGTCAGAAGCACTTTTAGCCATATACATAAGAGAGCCAGAGAAGGAGATACTCAATTGCTAAGCTGTGTTCTTCTGCAATGGAGGCAAGAGTGTATATTTTTCAGTCAGAAAACACGACAAGCCAGGGGATAAACCAGGAAAGTAGTCAGGTGAAGTTGTAACCAGGAGTAGAACAACAGGACTTAGGAAATAAAGCAGAACTACAAGGCAGGAGTGAGGTCAGGAACAAAGCTGAGGTCATGATCTAAATCAGAAACACTTGTAGCTATATACATGAGAGAAAGGAACAAAGGTCCTCACCAGGAGATCAATCAGAAAGTGACATGAGATGTACCAAGAGTGTAGTCAGGAGAAGTTGTAACCAGGAGTAGAACAGCAGTACCCAGGAAATAAAGCAGAACTACAAGGCAGGAGTGAGATAAGGAACAAGGCCAAAGTCGGGACCTGGGTCAGAAACACTTATAGCAATATACATAAGAGCCAGGAAGGGAGATTCTCAATTGCTGAGCAGTGTTCTGCAGGAATGAAGACAAGAGTCATCACCAGGAGATCAATCAGAAAGTGACAAGCCAGGGGACAAACCAGCAACACAGGAGAAGTTGTAACCAGGAGTAGAACAACAGGAACCAGGAAATAAACCAGAACTACAAGGCAGGAGTGAGGTCAGGAACAAGGCCAAAGTCAGGATCTAGGTCAGAAACACTTATAACCATATACATAAGAGCCAGAGAAGGAGATCCTCAATTACTGAGCAGTGTTCTGCAGGAATGGAGGCAAGAGTCATCACCAGGAGATCAATCAGAATGTGACAAGCCAGGGATCAGTCAGGAGAAGCCACAACCAGGAGTAGAACTGCAGGACCCAGGAAACAAAACAGAACTCAAGGCAGGAGTGAGGTCAGGAACAAGGCTGAGGTCAGGCTGTAAGTCAGAAACACTTATGGCAATATATGTGAGAGCCAAGGAGAGTGCTGCAGCCGAGGTTCTTCTTTAAATAGGCTGTCAAGCTTGACATCAAGTTCAGGTGCCGTTTGCCTTGGCAATCCAATACCACCATGCGGAGACAGAGAGTGAGCCGTGGCTCCATCCAGCATGACCCAGGCCAAAGATAGAAGACATCGCTGGAGCAGATGGACATAGCCGTGAGTTGGAGCTGTGGCCACCATAAACGCTTACACTTACCTACAAACCAGCCTTGACACTACGGAGCCCTCTCCTGCCGGCCATCTTGTGCCTAGATTGTTGTGTTTACCACCGATGACAGCTGAATGCTGGGGTTTAAGATGGTCTTGTCTTCTTGAGGCTACCAGAGATGTTCGTGAAGCCCTTCAGGAGCCCAGACCACACCAACTTACAGTACCTCTGTTCATGCTGGAGCGTGATGAAACATTGGTGATGTCACTATGGATGCCACGGGTATGCTGTAAAAATCTATGGAGCGTTTGCCATGATACTTACCGCTGTAAGGTTTAGGTCCACATATGGCAGATTTTTCCGTGGCAGATCCATAGCAAAATCCATTTCATCCCTCTACACGGTGAAGATCTGAAAACAGAACCTGATATACGGTAAACCTATCACTTGCTAGGGTTTCTATTTGCGCAAATCTGAGGAGCACCTGACGGAGCTGTCAGCGCCATGCGGGAAAACCTTCCGAAACTGCAGGCGCCCCTTATTGCTGTGAAACCCCGTCCGTATTCACAAGTCACGCAGGGGTTAAAGTCAGAAAGGTCAGAATGGTTATGCAGCGTGGAATAAGTTGGCATCTGTAATTTACACGTCACACAGGCGTGACTCATACATGACGGGGCCAAATCCGATATAATCCAGCCGGAGTTCAGTGCCAGTAAAAAGGTCAGGGCAGGATTCGTCTGCAGATCGGCAGGGATGCCCAACCAGTTCAGGGGCCGAGTGGGTGCACTGTGCAGACCCCCCAACTGTTAGGGGCATCCTATTTTGGCTTTCAGAACTCATCTTTTTTATCCCCGCAGGCAGAGATCTGTAACTTTTTTATTTTTCCACTGACTGAGCCCTGTCAGTCCTTATTTATGTGGTTTGTATTGGTATCATTTTGGGGGTACGTAAAACTTTGTGATCCCTTCTTATTGTGATTTTCTGGGGGAGCTGCAGTTCTGGCGTTGTTTTTCATCTCTCCAGGAATTAGAAAAATGAAAATACTTAAATATTACTTTATTATAAATAAATTCACAATTACCTATCATTAGTTATAATGGCTCATTTTGTCTGGGGAACAATCAGGAGAAATAAAATGGCCGCCATCCTATTAATACACACAAAACCTGTCCTAATCACACAGGAGGACAAGTTACTTCACAACACTGAGCTATAGAGCTGCCTCATCCTCCTCTCTGCTCTACTTGTCAGGAATGAAGACATGAAGTACAGAGGAGGGTGGGAGTTGTAGTAATGAGCAGCAGCACTCCATTATCATCGCCCCACATTACCACAGTTTGTCTTATTCGTCCTCTCTGTACTTCTTGTCTCTTCATAAACTAAATTCCACAGAGATTCATCTGAAGATCTCATCATCTGTATTCAGGATCATAATCCCTGACAAGCAGAGAGGAGGATGAGGCAGCTCTTTACCTCAGTGTTGTGAAGTAACTTGTCCTCCTGTGTGATTAGGACAGGTTTCTAGGTGTACTAATAGGACGGCGGCCATTTTTGTTTTCTCCTAATCATTGCTCCCCAGAGAAAACGAGCCATTATAACTAATGAAAGGTATTTGGGAATATATTTATAATAAAGTAATATTTAATTATTTTCATTTTCTTAATTCCCGGAGAACCCCTTTAATAGTACAGGCCATTACAGATGTGGTGATACCAAATATGTGCAGATTTTTTCATTTTATTTTGTGTGTTTTTTTTAATTTATTTAAAAACACATTTTTTTTACATTTATGATTCCCAGTAGGAAGACTTGTACCTGCATAAAACCTCAAACTTCGGATCACGCCATGTGGGAGGCCTCCAGTTTGCTGGCATTCCAGTTATCTCCACTTTATCACAAACTGAGAGATGACAACACGCCAAGATGTCAGCACTGGTCGACACTGTTGGATGTCACATCCAAATCCTAAGGCGGCACTAACCATCAGAAGGCGTCTGCACAACACACTGTCCAAACGTCCATCTACAGGTGTTCCACTGACCTTGCGCCACCCGCTCTCAAAGGCTATCATGGTGCCCAGCAGGGGCGTAACTATAGGGGGTGCAGAGGTAGCAGTCGCTACCGGGCCCAGGAGCCTGAGGGGGCCCAAAGACCCCTGTGCCGCATAAGAAGACACACAGAGCACTAAGGGAAGGGGGGCCCAAGCTGAACTTTTGCACCAGGGCCCATGAGTCTTTAGCTACGCCCCTGGTGCCCAGCAAGACATAAATGGAAGGTGGAATGGATGTCTCAGACCACGTGTTCAATGTCATGAAGAAGACTTCACATGGGAACATCACACTAGTCCTAGCCTTCATTCCAGGTATACTAAGAGCTCTCTGTTACATTGATTTGGGCGTGCAGCCAGTGGTACCGCCATTTCTCCAAAGTGTCCCAGGAGCCGTATTTAAACACCAGGCCGCATGTTACTCTTGATACTGTAAGCAGCCTGCTTGGCCTAATCGTGCTACCATAGCCTGCAGCATCTCCTGACTTGTCTTCCATCGAGCACATCTGGGAAGTCATTGGTTGGCAATTGCAAAGGGAGCCTCCAGCAGCGGATCTTGATGATTTGCATGCCCAAATGCATTCAGGATGGCAGAACATTCCTCAGACAATCATTAATAACCTGATGGATAACATGCCAAGGTGTGTAAGTGCGGGTATTTCTATGTGTGGCGCTGATACTCAATGAATAAATCGAGATGTTTTGAATATTTTGTTCCTATTTTATTATCATTTGCATATTATTAACATATCTATCGATCCTGTGATTTCCAGAATTCCACGACTTTTCCCTCTTGGTGTTGCAATTGCAATGTTGAGTAGTGTCTATCATACTGGGGTCCAGCTCTGGATGGCGTGGGCACAGCTTGGGCACCATGATGTTCTATGACCCCAATTCACAGGGATTGATAATTTATCAATGTTTGATCAGCAGGTTCTGATCTCCTGAACCCCCCACTGAACGCACTGGTGCTCGACTGGTTTCTGTCTGCAGCTGTTACTGCTGCTAGTCTTAGATGAATGGTCACTATGACCAGACACCCACATATGAATACTGCCTGTGGGTTGAGGTGCACAGTCCTGGGGTGACAGATATCCAGAGCCAATATCTAGCACTAGAGGAAGTTACTCAGTGGTCAATTAGTCACTTCCATGCCAATCACCAGTAGGTGGCGATGTCCCATTCACCAGAAGGTGGCACTGTCCTATTCACCAGTAGGTGGCAGCATCCCATCCACAAGCAGATGGCGATGACCCATTCACCAGTAGATGGCTCTGTCCCATTCACCAGTAGGTGACATTATCCCATTCACCCAATTAGTGCTATTCCAGTATGTGGTGTTATCTCATTCACCAGTAGATGTTGATGTCCTATTTACCAGTATGTGGCATTATCCCATTCACCAGCAGGTGGCGGTGTCCCATTCACCAGTGTCTGGCATTATCCCATTTACCAGCAGATGGCGCTGTCTCATTCATCAGTATGTGACATTATCTCATTCACCAGTAGATGGCGCCGTGATACGTCAGGTTCCAGTTTTCCATTGCTGAATCTGACAACCGTGGCCGGAAGAGACGTCCTAGGCGGAAGTCCTCACCGTCTCCATAGTGATAGAGTAGTTTATCTACGAGAGACGGCTACATCCTGGCAGTCGAGGTAACGGCTCATATTTCGGGCCGCTGTATGTGTACGAGCCTCGAGCATGGATGAGGCAGATTCACAGGGGCTGCAGGTAACTGGAGGGAAAAGACGCATGTGTAATTCAGGCTAGACTGGTGACTGTGACCGCAACACCGGGGGGCGACTGAACTGTTACCACAGATGTTGAGGCCCCGGGCAGCCGCTGCTGCTGTGTGTATAGGTCCGGCCATAGCTCGGTGTGATGCGCTCTGCCTGTCTAATCGGAATCCGTTTTGTTGCCCATAGCAATAAATCACAGCTCAGCTTTCATCTTTCAGAAGTCCTGTTAGAAGTGAAAGCTGCGCTGTGATTGGCTGCAGGGACATTCTTAAAGTGGGTATCCTATGAATAATGGAAAAAATTAAAATCATACAGTACATGACAATTTCTTTCTAACAAAGCTAGAACCAGCCCTGTACCTCACATGGATCTGGAGATCTCCACATTCATTGCTCTGCTAGATTTATATCAAGCTGACAGCTCAAGGGGAGTGTCCTTCCTGCTGCAGCTCATGGGGAGTGCTTTCTGCTGCAGTTGTCTACCAATCACAGCTCAGGAGGCAGTTGAAGGATGAAACTGAGCATGTGCGGCCTTCTCAGTGAGCAGGACAAGGAAATAATAAAAAAAAAAAAACAGCAGGGCTATACAGATATATTTTATTGAATAGCTCAGTGGTTATGCTAATTTTTGAATTACATACAATTACAAAAGTGTTCAGATCCAGGTGCTGGTTAGAAAATTGTAGAATATATTTTTGTGGGAAAACCACTTTTAAATCTCCCGCAGAGTGGTCACTGTGTGTATATCATAGCTTTGTGTTAGGATAGATGTTTTTGGGGAATATGAATAGCGTATGTATTTTTTATATTCTGAATTTTACATACTGAAGACCTATCCTCAGGACAGGTCATCAGTATCTGATCAGTGATGGTCTGACACCCGGGACCCCCGCTGATCAGCTGTTTGAGAAGGCAGCGGTGCTCCTGTGAGCTCTGCAGCCTTCTCCCCGCTCACCAAGCACAGCGCCGTACATTCTATAGTGGTTGTTCTTGGTATTGCGCTCAGCCCCATTCGCTTCTATGGGTCTGAGCTGCTCCTAGGTCACCTGATCGATGAACGTGTAGTCATTTGGCCTAGGAAAAGCTGAGAGAAGGCCACTGCGTCATCAGTATTAAAATCTCAGACTCTCCAGGCTCCAAATCCGAGGGGGCCCACCACCCATTACCTTGACTGATCAGTACTTTAGGGCTGCCAGGGGGCAGAAGGTTCCATGCACTGCGTAGTTTCCTGTGTATTACAAGCTAGATCCCATTCACTTACATAGGAGCTGAGCAGCAGTTATGGCCGCTACGCAGTGTACGAATCTGCCCCATACACTGCCGCCTGAAAAAGCTGATCGACGGGAGTGTCTGGTGTCGTACCCTCACTGATCCGATATCCATGGATAGGTCATCAGTATCTGTAGCCTTGAGAATACCTTCAAATGATGATCAATCCTCAGATGGGTGCTGGTCCAGCTGCCGGCACCCCTGTCGATCAGATGTTGGGTGAGTTCCTCAGTTCACCATTGGTGACATGGCAGTTGTGACTGACTTCACTGCAGTACCAAGCACAGCAATGTATATGGTATACTATGAAGAGGCTGCATACCCTGCTGATCAGCTGTTTGAGAAGACACCGGCGCTCGCATTAGCCGTGTGACATCCCCTTCATCGGTCACGCGGCCTAGGTGCTGCTCAGCCCCATAGAAGTGAATGGGGCTGAGCTGCGATACAATGTACGGCGCTGTGCTTGGTGAGCTGAGAGAAGGCTGCGGCGCTACTGTGAGCACTGGTGCCTTCTCAAACAGCTGATCAGCGGAGGTCCAGGGCGTCGGATACTGATGACCTATTCTGAGAATCAGTCCTCGGTTAAAAACAATAGGAAAATCCCCTTTAAGTAAATGGCGTCTGTTTGTTTCACTTTACTCATCCAGACAAGATTAGTGCTGAACCAGCCGTACGACGAGAGCCTAGAGGTGAACGACTCCGAAGAGGTGGCCAGTCTCCACTCCCCTACTCCCAGAAAACCGGGTGAGAGGAACTGGAAACTGTTTGAGGATTTTAAGACATGGTATAATTTTTGAAAATTGACACGTGATTTTTCTTTCGCCCGACCAGTTCCTTCAAAGCGATCTTCAGATAAACGGAGAGTCATGACCGACCCGAATGTTAGCAGTGAAGAAGAGGAGAACACCACGGTAATGTCAAAGATATCGTACATAAGGGGTTCTTCCACTGTGTAATCTAGTGTCATCGGCAAAAATCGACACGACTTTCTATGCCAACTAATAAATATTATAATCGTGCCGCCAGCCTGATTTTTTTAAATGGGTTTTCTGGGTTACAGATATTGCTGATCTATCCTCAGGCTAGGCCATTGATAACGGATCTGTGGGTGTTCAGCAACCCTGAAATCGGCTGTTTTTGACAGCCTGTAGTGGCGGAACTAACATGGAGTAAAGAGCCAGAAACACAGCTCTGTTCTCAGTGTAGTGGCCGTGCCAGGTGACTGCACTACTCCCACACAGCCACTGCACAGAGAACAGAGCTGCGCTCCCGCACAGAGGGCAGAGCTGAGCTGCGCTCCCGCACAGAGAGGGCAGAGCTGAGCTGCGCTCCCGCACAGAGGGCAGAGCTGAGCTGCGCTCCCGCACAGAGGGCAGAGCTGAGCTGCGCTCCCGCACAGAGGGCAGAGCTGAGCTGCGCTCCCGCACAGAGGGCAGAGCTGAGCTGCGCTCCCGCACAGAGGGCAGAGCTGAGCTGAGAGGGCTGCGCTCCCCACAGAGGGCAGAGCTGAGCTGCGCTCTGACCGCACAGAGGGCAGAGCTGAGCTGAGCTGCTCCGCACAGAGCTGAGAGCTGAGCTGCGCTCCCCCGCACAGAGGGCAGAGCTGAGCTGCGCTCCCGCACAGAGGGCAGAGCTGAGCTGCGCTCTCCGCGCACAGAGGGCAGAGCTGAGCTGCGCTCCGCACAGAGGGCAGAGCTGAGCTGCGCTCCCGCCTGCGCACAGAGGGCAGAGCTGAGCTGCGCTCCCGCACAGAGGGCAGAGCTGAGCTGCGCTCCCGCACAGAGGGCAGAGCTGAGCTGCGCTCCCGCACAGAGGGCAGAGCTGAGCTGCGCTCCGCGCACAGAGGGCAGAGCTGAGCTGCGCTCCGCGCACAGAGGGCAGAGCTGAGCTGCGCTCCCACAGAGGGCAGAGCTGAGCTGCGCTCCCGCACAGAGGGCAGAGCTGAGCTGCGCTCCCGCACAGAGGGCAGAGCTGAGCTGCGCTCCCGCACAGAGGGCAGAGCTGAGCTGCGCGCCGCACAGAGGGCAGAGCTGAGCTCGCTCCCGCACAGAGGGCAGAGCTGAGCGCTCCCGCACAGAGGCAGAGCTGAGCTGCGCTCACAGAGGGCACAGAGCTGGCAGAGCTCTGAGCTGCGCTCCCGCACAGAGGCAGAGCTGCGCGCCTCCCGCACAGAGGGCAGAGCTGCGCTCCCGCACAGAG
>ONZH01002951.1:0-29677 GCA_900303285.1 Rhinella marina
CTGCAGATTTTTATTAACTGTATGATCAGAAAAATGTAAACGAATGTCCAGTATTCTGAATGTGCTAACGTTATAGAGCAGCAGCAAATGAGGAACTGTGGACCTAAATTAACGGTATTAAATAAGACAACGGATGTCGGCTACAGAGACTTTTGAATGGTTGTAATACGCTGTGCACCTAGCGTTACTGACAGGGCACACCTGGGTTTTTTTTGACACCCACAAAAATAAAAAAGACGTATTTCACAATAGACTTTGGTCTTTTTTGAACAGCGACAATCTTTCTACCTACCCAAATACTATCCCTATTGTTTAATTCCCTCCTAGGGAAAATTGAACTGCAGCAGCAAATGAGGAACTGCGGCCTAAATTAACGGTATTAAATACGGATGTCAGCTACAGAGACTTTTGAACGGTTGTAATACGCTGTGCACCTAGCGTTACTGACAGGGCACACCTGGGTTTCTTTTGACACCCACAAACACCCACAAGACGTATTTCCCAATGGACGTTTGAACAATGATAGTAATCCTGCCTATAGAAATTCTTTCAATACGCAAATGTTATACAGCAAGACGCAAAAGAATTACTGCGGGCTTAACAGCAAAAATTATAGCAAAGTATGTCAGGTATATAGTATACAGAGAGTGTCCTACAGAATGCAGCAGCACATGTGTCATTAATGGCAGGCCACCTAGTGCTATTTTCACCACCTTTAAAGTACTCAAATATCAGTAAATAAAGGTTTGTGACAGATATAATGACTAGAGTTGAGCGAATCCTAAAAGATTCGGGGATTCGGTATTCGGCCCGAATTTTCCGCGGGATTCGTGGGTTCGAGCCGAATCACGAATCCCATTAAAGTCTATGGGAGACCCGAATATTTTTGCAGGGGCCAAAGGTTCTGCACAGTCAAGTTTGCCCGAACATGTGAAAACCTCAGAAAAAGATGTAAACACCTTGGAAATGGATAGGAAACACCAGGGGCAGCATGTAGGGATGCCTCTGAGGCTCCCTAATTGCACCATTTTTTCTAAATCTGGCCAATAGTCTGGTGATGACCCCAAGGCAATTTTCAGGGACACGGTAATGGTGACCCACTTAAAAATGCTGCCTGACAACCTGGCGGTGAACCCCTGATTGTCTGTCTTTCAATAAGATTGCAGTGTAAAGCATGGTGGTGAGCCTCAGTATGACTTTTTGGATGGAGATTGCATGTGGTCACGTACTCCCTGGAACCCCGTAGTCACCTCTTCTCTGATGTGCTACCCCAGAACATTCTCTGCCCCAATTCGCAAGACCTTTTGCAGTCTCAGTGTGCTGACAGTGGGGATTTACCAGTGTTGTCTGAGGAGGTGGTGGACAATGGCGAGACACAGGTGTCGGGGGGTGAGGTAGTTGAAAGTAGTGTTGCACGATATATCGAAACTCGGTACGGTTTTCGGTACCTAGTGCGTACCGAAGCTCGATACCGAGTTTTCTTGCCGTCCGATACATAGAACATGGCGCGCGCATCACTTTAATGCGGTTGCCATGTTTCTAATATCTGCCGCGCTGCCAGGGCCGGATTATAATTGGAGCACCTGGAGCTATGCTCCAGGCCCCCGCTCCAATGATTTCATGGGGGGCCCCGCGCCCCCCTCACACCTCAGATCAGCCCACCCAGGCCACTTTAAAAAAAACCATACTTACCTGTTCTGGCCGCCGCTGTCCTCAGGTTCCCGCGCTCCACTGTGTTCCCTGCCGGCGCGCATGCTTTGTATGCTTTTTCTAAAGTGGCTGGGTGGGCTGATCTGAGGTCTGAGGGGGGCCACAAGACGCTGGTCTGAGGGGGGCACAAGACGCTGACCTGAGGTCTGATGGGGGCACATGGGGGCACATTGTGTTGATCTGAGGTCTGAGGGGGGCCACAAGACGCTGACCTGAGGTCTGATGGGGGCAACATTGTGTTGATCTGAGGTCTGATGGGGGCACAAGACGCTGATCTGAGGTTCTGATTGGGGCACAAGACGCTGACCTGAGGTCTGATGGGGGCACAAGACGCTGACCTGAGGTCTGATGGGGGCACAAGACTCTGACCTGAGGTCTGATGGAGGCACAAGATGCTGACCTGAGTCTGATGGGGGCACAAGACGCTGACCTGAGTCTTATTGGGGCACAAGACGCTGACCTGAGGTCTGATGGGGGCACAAGAAAGCTGACCTGAGGTCTGATGGGGGAACAAGACACTGATTTGAGGTCTGATGGGGCACAATGTGTTGATCTGGGGTTTATTATCCTGTACAGTGACATCACTGTGTGTATTATCCCTGGACTTTGACATCAACTGTGTTTATTATCCCTGTACTGTGACATCACTGTGTTTATTATCCCTGTACGGCGTGACATCACTGTGTTTATTATCTCTGTACTGTGACATCACTGTGTTTATTATCCCTGTACAGTGACATCACTGTGTGTATTATCCTGGATTCTGTGATCCCTGTACTGTGACATCACTGTGTTTATTATCTCTGTACTGTGACATCACTGTGTTTATTATCTCTGTATGTGACATCACTTGTGTTATTATCCTGTACGGTGACATCACTGTGTTTATTATCTCTGTACTGTGACATCACTGTGTTTATTATCTCTGTACTGTGACATCACTGTGTTTATTATCCCTGTACGGTGACATCACTGTGTTTATTATCCCTGTACGGTGACATCACTGTGTTTATTATCCCTGTACAGTGACATCGCTGTGTTTATTATGTCTGTACAGTGACATTGCTGTGTTTATTATCCCTGTACAGTGACATCACTGTGTTTATTATCCCTGTACAGTGACATCGCTGTGTGTATTATCCCAGTGCAGAAAGAGGTAAGTGGTCTGTGTTTGTGTGTTTGTTTTCTATTTTTCAGGGTCGAGAATGCAGAGGACTACGTCAGATTCGGTGGACTACGTCGGACCAGCTTTTTTTTTTAATAAAATGGTCAAACAGGGGTCTGGGGGAGTGTTTATTTCAATAAAATGTTTTATACTTGTGTGTGTGTATTTTTTTTTTACAATACTACAGTTTTAGTAATTATGGCTATCTACAGGCGGCCCTGATTACTAATACTGGGCTTAGTGCTTGCCGGTATGGCAGGCCAGCACTAACCCCACCATCTATTACCTCGGCACCCACCGCCACCAGGGGTGCCGGGAAGAGCCGGGTACCCGCAGGACCGGACCTTCTAAATTGAGGGTTTTACAAAAATAATTAAATAATTTAAAAAAAAATGGCGTGGGGTCCCCCCCTTTTATTCCTTCGCCAGCCAGATACAACCAGCAGCGGCAGCCTGGCACTACCAGGGTGGGAAGGGACACGGTTATTGGCCCTTCCCAGCCTAATGGTACCAGCCTGCAGCCGCCCCAGAGCCAGACCCTCAATTTAGAAGGTCCGGTCCTGCGGGTACCCGGCTCCATACCGGCAAGCACTAAGCCCAGTATTAGTAATCAGGGCCACCTGTAGATAGCCATAATTACTAAAACTGTAATAAACACTCCCCCAGACCCCTGTTTGACCATTTTATTAAAAAAAAAAAAAAAAAAAAAAAAAGCTGGTCCGACGTAGTCCACCGAATCCGACGTAGTCCTCTGCATTCACGACCCTGAAAAATAGAAAACAAACACACAAACACAGACCACTTACCTCTTCCTGCACTGGGATAATACACACAGCGATGTCACTGTACAGGGATAATAAACACAGTGATGTCACAGTACAGAGATAATAAACACAGTGATGTCACTGTACAGGGATAATAAACACAGTGATGTCACAGTACAGAGATAATAAACACAGTGATGTCACCCGTACAGAGATAATAAACACAGTGATGTCACAGTACAGGGATCGGCGTCTCGTGCCCCCATCAGACCTCAGGTCGGCGTCTCGTGCCCCCATCAGACCTCAGGTCAGCGTCTCGTGCCCCATCAGACCCTCAGGTCGGCGTCTCGTGCCCCCATCAGACCTCAGGTCGGCGTCTCGTGCCCCATCAGACCTCAGGTTGGCGTCTCGTGCCCCATCAGACCTTAGGTCGGCGTCTCGTGCACCCATCAGACCTCAGGTCGGCGTCTCGTGCCCCATCAGACCTCAGGTCGGCGTCTCGTGCCCCATCAGACCTCAGGTTGGCGTCTCGTGCCCCCATCAGACCTCAGGTCGGCGTCTCGTGCACCCATCAGACCTCAGGTCGGCGTCTCGTGCCCCCATCAGACCTCAGGTCGGCGTCTCGTGCCCCCATAAGACCTCAGGTCGGTGTCTCGTGCCCCATTAGACCTCAGGTTGGTGTCTCGTGCCCCATCAGACCTCAGGTTGGCGTCTCGTGCCCCCATCAGACCTCAGGTCGGCGTCTCGTGCACCCATCAGACCTCAGGTCGGCGTCTCGTGCCCCCATCAGACCTCAGGTCAGCGTCTCGTGCCCCCATCAGACCTCAGGTTGGCGTCTCGTGGGCCAGTCCGACACTGTGCAGGTCCCTACCTTATGTAAATTTAGGTCACATGTCACTGCCAGCCAATCACTGCTGGGGAGGTATAGGGGCTGTTACATCACAGCAGGCGTTCCCACAGGCTTCCCTTTGATGCTGATTGGCTGAAAAAAACGGGCATTTCAAACTTGCAGTGACGCACGAATAATCACGAATCCGCGCTGCCTCGGGATGCCGAGCCGAAGCAGGCAATATTCGTGCGAATCACGAATATTGCCGCTTCGATTCGCTCATCACTAATAATGACCCTAATAAGGGCTTTTGGGTCTTTTTGGAGCGATTTCTATCCCTGCCTAGCGTGCTTCTCTCCCTACAGTGTATGTCCCACCTTGCTGCAGCAGCGCTTGTAGGGTTAATGGCAGGCCACCTAGCGCTATTTTCACCACCTTAAATGTCCTTAAATATAAAAAAAAAGGTTGTGCCAGATACAATAGCCCTTAAAAGGGCTTTTGGGTCTTTTCTGCTCGTTTTCTATCCCTGCCTAGCGTGCTTCTCTCCCTACACTGTCTGTCCCTGCATGCAGCAGCTCTCCCTGTCTAACAGTGGCTGGGTCACATGTCACCGGGTGCTTTATAGCACCCAATGACGCGTTCCCGGCCAGCCAATCAGTGTAATGCCAGTAGCTAACATGGCTACTGGCATTACACTGATGTAATCACTAGGTAGAAAAGGCAAGGTTTTATCAGGGAAAGCATAGGAAAGGCTTAGTCACTCCGAGTTCTGTGTGTGTACTGTCTTCATACAGCTGCTGGCAACTGAAAAGTTCATGTTGCACTGCAAATTATGCAATAAGTAAAATTCTGCAAAAGTTTAAATTTTGCTACCATGTATAATGAAGCATTTTATCTCAATATACCAGTGAATTCATAGCAGGGCACTTTTTATTGCACACCTGTTATTATTAGTTATTGTATTGGGTAAATATAATATGAACTTTCAGTGAACACATTGTACTGCTATAACTGCATTAGCATGCTACTTTTAGTTAATACATTGTATTGTGTCAAGATACTGTGCAGTTTTATGGAGAAGATTGTATTGAAATAACTGCATTAATATACCAGTTTCATTCCATACATTGTATTATCATTGTAAATTGTTAATACCAGTGTTCAGTGTCCTTGTAGAAGGGGAGGGATGGTTGATTGCACCTTCCAATTGTTTAACTGTTTAATAATCTGTGTACCACCCCTAGGCCTTCTTATATCATATATATATATACCTCATAATAAAATGTCTGGCAAACAGATTGGAAAATGAAAGACCTGTGCCTCACCATCCACAATTCAGACAGCAGTAGCAGCACCAGCCATCCAGTAGTAGTAGCAGAAGGCTACACTTGTCCCTCAATTCCAGTAGGTGCTACACTATTACAACATACAGCCAAAATCTCCAAAAGAACTTACAGGGTCAGATATGCTTCTATTGTGGTCAGCTTGTGAACTGATGATGCCCTTGATACAGTATACAAAGCTTGGTAGTCACTAGCTCTGTACGAGTATCTACCATATGGCTTTTTTTTCTCCACCAGGCCGGTATACAAAACCACTGCTGTATGCAAGATTTGCAAGACTAAAAGAAGAAATAATGATGATCAACCCACTGCAAAGTAGATGGCGGGACAAAAAGACGTGTGTATCTCTATAATAGTAACAATAACCCCCACACCACCTGCAGTAAAACGGCTCAAATAACCATAACAGTACAAGCTCCCAAAAGAGCAAATCAGAAACAGTGTCTATAAAAAGACAAACGGAGCCACTCATGTACAAGAATATGACAATCTTAAATCTCCTCATATATAAAAGTAAAAAAATCAATGTTATACAGGGAGGGTAACAGTGCAGAAGAAAACCCCATCCCTGGCCCATACAGGTACGCTGAAACGCGCGTCGGGGTAACGCCATCCCTGGCCCTTTGCTTGGTTTTCATCTCATTTGGTGAGTGTTTGGCACATAATATTCTGGAGTTATTTTAGATCATATGAGCAGGGACAGCAGTTATTTATTATGATGTTTTTTTCCCCTGGGGACTTTGCTTATCAGTGATATACCTGTGGTATTCAGCTATGTGTGACTATATATATACATACTTTGTGTTTAGCCACTGCGGTATTCCGTTATTGGCATGATTACTTATCACACATACTTGACCGCATATTGGTTGCCACTGTGACATTATACCCTTTATTATATGAGTGTATGGGACCTTGGTGGTATTTTTATATCACTATCATATGCGACTGCTGTTCATTTTTGTACTGTGATATTAGTATATTTATATGTATGGGCCAGGGATGGGATTCTTGTCTGCACTGTTACCCTCCCTGTATAACATTGATTTTTTAACTTTTATATATGAGGAGATTTAATAAAGATTGTCATATTCTTGTAGTACATGAGTGGCTTAGTTTGTCTTTTTATAGACACTGTTTTTGAAGACTAAAAGAAGTCAGTATTGCAATACAGGAGGAAATAATAAAAATATGGCTGCACAACATCAATTACAGCATCATTTTTGGGTGTTTGTTCAGAACAAGCAAGTGCTTCTACTGACACTATTGCGTATGTGTATAAACATGGGCAAGTACATGTATCTGCTCTTGTTAAGGCATTATTTATGCAACGTTGGTGGAGATCAAGACACTATTTTATTCCAATAAAACTGTGGAACGCTCTTTGGTATTTTTATTTTATTTTATAGTATTACAAATGTGACAATGTAGTATGTTTTTAAAGAGCCTGTTTGTTAAACACCATACCTTCACCCATAGCTATATATGTGTCACTCCGATGACATAAACTGCTATTGCTGTTATTTTGTTAAAGAGCTTAAGGGCGTAAAGTAAATGGTGCCATTAAAAAAATGCATCATGTCATGTAAAAAAATAAGCCATCATATAGCTATGTGAATGGAAAAATGAAAAAAATTATGGTTATTGGAACGTGAATATGAAAAATTCAAAATGCAAAAATGAAAATAGGGCTTGACATTAAGGGGATAATATTATGACCGTTTCCTACTTTTAAAAGTCACATGTAAGGAGCTAGCATGTAGGGTGTACAAGGTATACAACAGGCTGTCTGCACACATATCTCTCATTGCTAACACAACTATGCACATGGCTCATCCGCAAAATGTATACATTTAAACTTCTGCTCTTTCTTATAGGAGTCATGTGGGTGATTGATAGATAATTTTGCATGACTAAGCATACAGAGAAGACTGTCAATCACTGAGTGGCACTGCCCACATGACCCCTAAGCACAAATAATATACTACAGCTAGGGATCAGCAGTGGGGCCATTTTATTACAGTTTTTTTTTCCCAATATGCTTTTAACCCTTTCACTCCCGGAGGTTTTTTCGGTTATGCATTTTCGTTTTTCGCTCCCTGCCTTCAAACAGCCATAACTGTTTTATTTTTCTGTTCACATAGCTGTATGAGGGCTTGTTTTTTTGCGGGACAAGTTGTACTTTCCAACGCCACCATTTAATATTTGATTTGGTGTGGTGGGAAGCGGGAAAAAAATTCCAAATCGGGTGAAATTGCAAAAAAAAAACGTTCGATGTGCATTAAAACTGACCAGTTACTTTCATTCTACTGGTCAGTATGAATCTGGCAATACCTAATATGTATAGTTTTTCCTGCGTTTTGATAAAATAATTAGAAAGTTGCCCTTTTTTTCTTTTTTTTTTCCCTTGTCATATCTTGACCCCTATAACTTTTTGGTATTTATGTGAAAGGAGCTGTATTGGAGCTCATTTTTTGCGGGGCGATCTGAAGTTTTTATTGATACCATTCTGGGGTGTGTATGACTTTTTGATTACTTTTTATTAAATTTTTTTTAGAAAAAAAAAGCGTCAAAAAACGGCAAATCGCCATTTGGACGCTTTTTTCCGCCACACAATTCGCCATATTGGATTATTTTTTAATATTTTAAAAGTACGGGCGTTTTCAGTCACGGTGATACCCATGATGTCTATATTTATTGTTATTTAGGTATTTATTTTTTAATTATACGGAAAGGGGGTTGATTTGAACTTTTATATATTTTTTATTTTTTATATATTTTTGAACTTTTTTTAAAATTTTTTTGACTATTTTAAAGCTCAAATATGAGCTCATATATTGTGTTTTTTTTTTTCTTTATGAGCAATCAGGGATTTACTAGACTGAGATAAATCCAAGAATTGCTCATTTCTTATCCTGGCCTGCCATCTAGTGGCCAGAATAAGAATTGCACTTTGAAAACTGTAATCCTCACCACTCGGGGCGTCTGTACACCACCCGGAAGCGTACGCTTTCGGGTTCAGACGCAACTAGATGCCGTGATCACGTGATCCACCTTCACGGTGGAGAAAAACAATAGTCAACACCCAAACGAAAACGTTCAAGATTTAAAATCAGACTGGACCCCAGTTACTTTGTTTTATTTAAATCCCATTGTTCTATAACCCCTAATTTTTTTTTTTCCTTTCTTTTCTCCTTCTTTGATGTCAATTCACCTCTTCTATAATGTTACGGAAGGATTGACTTTATACAAACTCAATATTTGTCCCATCCAAAGCGATGATATTGCCTGATATAAGAATATGCTTTAATTAATGACATTATAGATTCAATTGTGCAGAATACTACCTGTATGCGATATCTTGATGTGAATTATGTCAACTTCTTTATATGTCTCGATCATATTATTGTTTGTTAATATCATTCTATAAAACTTTCAATAAAAACATTGAACAAGAAAATCCAGGTAGACGGTGCTGGCTTCAGCAAACTTAGTTGCTGGAGCTATTTTGATAGTAATACCTGGGCTGGATTTTATTTGGGTTGGGAAGGTAGGTCAGCAGTGGGACCTTTCCAACCCACCCAATTCCAGGGCATGTCTTTTCTCTGGCCTGAGGAGATCCCAGGTGAGGCCTGCTGGTGTAATCTGGGAGGGATAAGTAATCCTCCAGTGTGTCAGTCTGGGGAGGGGCACTGACCCTTAGAGAGGGTAAAGCCAGTGAGGCTTGGTGTGGTCTCAGCCAGGTGAGCTGAAGGGGACCACAGGCTACGTATAGCAGGATCTCTCCTGAGACTGTGAATTTGTGTGAGGGTCACGGCCCGGAAGCGGCTGACCCAGGCGGCTGAGGGAAGCCACAACAAAAGCTGCTTGTGAACAGCGTCTTATTAAAGGTGAGACAGGGAAACCTATGTCTAGCCAGAGCCTAGCCGGGCAGGAATTTTGGTTTATGATTTGTTTTGTGTTGAGTGCTGGTACCAATAAAATAGAGTTGGACCTGGAAAACCTCGTATTTATGAAGAAATTTGTGATGTGACCCCCCTGAGCGTGTACGATCCCTTACAAATGGTGGAGGATGTGGGCATGTTGTTGCCAAAAAGGGCATGTTGATGCGGGCCAGTATCCATGCTGAAAAGTCAACAGCTGGTTGCTAGGGGCAATGGTGTGGAAAAGAGCAGGTGTAGCTAAAAGTGTTGCTGTGAACCCGTGTTAAAGGGCCGGAGTTGGTGTTGGAAAAGATGCAGCTGTTAATCTGCTAAACTGGACATTTTTTTTGCTGTATTGCAAGTAAAACTTGCTGAAATTTAAAGGGCCAGTAGCCCAAGTAAAAGACTGCCCTGTTGAAAATTTAGTTTTTTTTTTTGGTTGGGGGGTCATCTAGTGCCATGGAACAGTTCATAAACCTGCTGATGCAGACCTACCTGCAGCAGGACTGTGCCATAATGGATGACTATGGGATCAGGAGATCTGATAAAGACAGTGAAAGGTCCTGTGAGTTGGTAATTGGAGGAATCCCGCTGGGGGTCAGTCTAGATTCCCGCCAACAAGTGTCTCGGGTTATGCCCGAGGTTCTGGACTTTCTAAAGAGGGGGCCAGAGACAGAGAACACAGTGTCTCTGACATTTGAAACAGACTATAGTTCTGTGCAGTGGGAGCTGCTAAAATGTGAGACCCTGGAGGTGGAGTTCGTGCTGGGCACAGACTTTCCATGGTTTTGGCAACTGTGGAATGGCAAAAGTTCTTTGAATGGTGTGGCTGGAGAAACTGAGGGACAAGTCGACGACCAAAGCGTTTCCCATAGCATCCACTGGTTTGAGGAGTCGATAGCTGATCCTGTGACCAGGAACCAGGGGCTGGAGGTTCCCAAGATCCCGAGGAAGGAGGAGGACCTCAGTGGAGATGTCTCTGAAGAGCAAGCGCCCTCATCTAATGGGTGTGTCGACACCGTGACAGCAGCTGGTAAGACTGTTCCTGTTTGTGCATGTGCCATAGACAATGTGATAAAGAGAGAGGCTCTGGAGGTTGGACATGGTGCTGATCGGTGCCCTGGTGCCTCAGAAGCTGTGGACTATGGTGAGAGTTGGCGGCAGTTGCTACCTGCCGAGCCGGTATGTGTCGCGATCTCAGGACTAGAGACTGCAACCAAATTGTGTGACATGGTTGTGGATGGCAGTCCAGTACAAGCCTTATTGGATGCCAGGAGCCAGGTGAGCCTGGTACATGCCAGCCTGGTGACTGGGGACTATGTGCTGGACAAACACATGAGTGTGATGGACAGTGATGGGGATAGCAAGGTCTATCCCGTGGCTCTCACTGAGTGTGAGACTTCAGTCGGGACTGCGACTTATGACCCTGGGGGTTGCAACTAGGCTTATGTATGATATTGTATTGGGCCATGACTTCCCCTTGTTTAGGGAATTGTGGGGAAATTGAGACATTGCTGCAGAACCTGTGCCGGACCCTTTAAATGAAGCCATAAGGGAAATGCCCATTGGAAATAATGGGGCAGATAAAGTGCAGAGTGACCGTTTCAGCATACCGGAAATGCATAATGAATATGTGGGGTCATGTAAGATATGTGATCATGATTACATGCCCTTTTCTTTGCAGGTTGTTGTCGGGGAAGAAGCTCCCCCTGCTGGTAAAAATGTGTATAATGAAAAAATGCTGAATAATGTTGAGAACACACAGCTGAGAGAACCCTCTGTAGAGAATATGCAGGAAAGTGTGGCAGTGTTACAGGGTGTGCCACACATACCAGCTGCAGACCAACAGTCTGCACTGTGTTCTATGGTTAGTGAGCTCAGGTACAGTCTTGATAAATGGTTGACATGGTACGTTACAACTCTTTTATGTGCAAGAGAGTCTGAGCGGGTTCAGGACATGAACCTGGTTAATAGGGGAATTAGCTCATGTGTGCCCCTAGAGGTCAGTAATGAGATTGACAAAAGTGGTATAGCAAATGTATGTGCTATGGCTGATAGCAACTCAAAGAGTGGGGTTGCCAAGTTAGTTTCTTGGGAAACTGGTGTGGTTGCTGGTAGCAACCAGGTGTCGGTGGTCAGTAATAACCTGGAGAATAACACCACTAAGACAGATGTCTATGGTAGACAAGGGGGTATAGTAAAAGAGCATGACCGACTGCTGGAAGAAGTTCCTGCTGAACAAACAGATAAGATTGATGTGGATGGAGAGGCCAAGAGACTCATGGCCAGGAGTAGCCAAGACCTGGTTGTGAAAAACGTCCGCTCCATTGTCAACACTTTCCAGGATGCCAACAGCTGTCTGGGGAAGAATTACGGGGAAACGCCCGACCACTGTCCAGATGCTGGCTACTACTATGGCATGGCTCCGCTGGAGCTTATACGAATGGAGACCCATGTCCTGGGTAAACCGCTGGAAGAATTGCCAGAAGATGAAGAGTCAGATAAGGACTCCCATATCCCTAGTGTCTCCAACCTTGATGAGAAAGAAGGGGAGGAGTTAAAAGTGCCAGTATATGTGCCATGTCCGAGAGGGATGAGAAGGCTGGAGAAGCTAAAGCCGATGAGGGGAAGTAGTCCTTAGGTGCTGCAGAGGTCACAAGGGCGGAAGAAGAGTCTGCCAAAGTGGAAAAAGCCACTGAAGAAGCAGAGGACTCTAAAACTGCTGCCAAACCTAAGGAGAACAGTACTGAAAAGAGCGAGCACAGAAATAGAGCTTCTGATTGTTCCAGAACAAGCAAAATCAAGCGTGCACAGCTGAATAGACGCCACAAAGCAAAGAAGAAAGTGGCTGGAAACATCCGCGGGCGGGAGCTACTGTGCAAGCAGCTCAGTCAAGGGCTGGAGCAATTCCGGAAAGGGTAAGAGCCAAAGAAACCGAGAGAACGAGATAAAAAAATTGCAGGAGCGTGTCATCGCTCATAAGAGAATAGAAAGAGAGGGTCTTGATATCAGTTGGGGACTGGACTCCCTTAGACACTACCTACGGGATAGGAAGTTGGTGCTGATAACAAACCAAATCCTGCTGGCCTGGATATGGCAAAATAGAGGGAAAGCATGTGTTCACCCCCACAGGTTTGAACAGGGGGGGATATGTGGTGATGTGTGCTGGAAGAGGTGTGTATCTCACTCAGGTTCCTCAACTGGGTGAGATGAATAAAATCCAGGTAGACGGTGCTGGATTCAGCAAACTTAGTTGCTGGAGCTATTTTGATAGTAATACCTGGGCTGGATTTTATTTGGGTTGGGAAGGTAGGTCGGCAGTGGGACCTTTCCAACCCACCCAATTCCAGGGCATGTCTTTTCTCTGGCCTGAGGAGATCCCAGGTGAGGCCTGCTGGTGTAATCTGGGAGGGATAAGTAATCCTCCAGTGTGTCAGTCTGGGGAGAGGCACTGACCCTGAGAGAGGGTGAAGCCAGTGAGGCTTGGTGTGGTCTCAGTCAGGTGGGCTGAAGGGGACCACAGGCTACGTATAGCTGGATCTCTCCTGAGACTGTGAATTTGTGTGGAGGTCACGGCCTGGAAGCGGCTGACCCAGGCGGCTGAGAGAAGCTGCAACAAAAGCTGCTTGTGAACAGTGTCTTATTAAAGGTGAGCTAGGGAAACCTATGTCTAGCCGGGCAGGAATTTTGGTTTGATTGCTGCCCGGCTAGACATAGGTTTCCCTAGCTCACCGTGCATGATCCCTTACAATATGTATATAGTGCAGTAAGTGTGTGTTAATGTGTTTATGTGCCACTTGAGCAGGGGGTGGGAGACCACTTTGCTCAGAGGTTCATCGGGGGATTCCCCTGTACACCTGTGGCCCAGTCCGAGCCTGAATACAATTGTTCTTCTGTCAATTTTGTGGGTGACCTCAAAGAATGAGGAGTACATCAAATAAGGGCCATTGTTTGGTGGTGGTGGTGGAGCTCCTGCTGCAAGGACAGGACTGTGCCAGTTATGTGCTCAAATGAAACACCTTCCTCTGTTGCACGCAGGAAACAGGACGCTGTGCGTCATTTTGTAGGCCCAAATACCGCTGTAAGAAAGGTGAGGTCAGAACAAGTAGAGGCGGTAGTAGATTAGATGGCTGAGAATGTCTCCCCTTCCTTCACATTGTCTTCCACCCGGTCCACTGCTGAAAGCACAGAGTTGACACCTGCAGCCCACGGGCATCTGTCTTCCACCTCAACCAAGCAGTCTGAGCCCCAAGTCATGTAGAAGTCACTTATGTTTTTTGATGACTCTGCTGGCAGGGGTTTCGTGGGCCATCCACCTAGCCCTGCCCCAGAAGTGGAAGAGATTGAGTGCACCGATGCCCAACCACAGATAATGTACAGGCTATTATGAACATAGCCTTTTGGCCATTGCAACATCAGTACTTTCATGTTAAGAAAGTACTGATTAAATTGAGCAAGAGTCACCTTTTTGATAACATTTAGAAATATGAGTTTGAGGTGGAAAGTGTCTTTTTTTTTTTTTTTTTTTTTTTTTTTTTTAGGGTTACATTTCTTCTAGAGGGATTTTCATAGATCCAGTTAAAGGGGATTTACGGGATTCGTTTATTTATGACCTATCCTCAGGTCAGATCAGTGGAGGACCGACTCCTGGCACCCATGCCAATCAGCAGTTTGAAAAGGCTGCAGTATTGTGGCCTCTTCCTAGGCCTTGTGAGGTCACATCAGTGTACAGTTGCCACGAGGCCTGTATTTTGTTCTGAAACCCGGTGCCAGTAGTTTTTTCTGCTGGCGATTATAATTGACAGTATATTTTGTAATGTCCCCTATCTCCCACAGTATATGCACTGCACACATAGGACACTACTGAATGCCTGTCATATATAACATTAATCTCTATCATAGCGCTGCGCTCTGCAGTATTTATACAAGTCCCGACACCAGCAGTATCCTTTGGAGCTGAAGGACCTGTGATGACATCACTGTCTTGTGACCCGTTCAGGGGGCAGAGAAGCCCTGCTGAAGACCTGTCATGGCAGTATGTGAGGAGAAGGGAAGACACATGGATTCAACGTAAGAGACAGGGAAATGCTGGGAATTGTAGTTGTCTCCTCTCATGCCTCCTCCCTGTAATGTACTCTACTACATAAAATGTCCTAAACATGCTGGGAACTGTAGTGCTTTTCTCTTGTACCTCCTCCTGTAATGTCTTCTAATATTATAAAATAAGGGCTTGGACACACTAGGAGTTGTAGTCCCATACTCTTATAGCGCCTCCTGTAATGTGCTCTATTACATAATAATGGCTTAGAAATGCTGGGAGTTATATTCCTCTTATACCACCTCCTGTAGCATGCTCTCATATTAAATAATAATGGCCTAGACATGCTGGGAGTTGTAGTTCCATCCTCTCATACCTCCTCCTGTAACATGCTGTGATATTAAATAATAATGGCCTAAACATGCTGGGAGTTATAGTCCTCTTATACTGCCTCCTGTGACGTTTTGATATTAAATAATAATGGCATAGACATGCAGTGAGTTGTAGTCCATCCTCTTATACCTCCTCCTGTAACATGCTCTGATATTAAATAATAATGGACTAGATATGCTGTGAGTTATTGTCTTTTCCTCTTATACCACCTCCTGTAGCGTGCTCTGATATTAAATAATAGCCTGGACATGCTGGGAGTTAATCCTCTCCTGTTATACTTCCTACTGTAACACGCTCTAATGTTACATAATAGCTTAGACCTTTTGGGAGTAGGGTTGCCACCCGCCCGGTATCGTTGATTGCAAGAGTCGGTGATTTAGTGCCCTTGCCAGTGCTGGTAATTTTTTTTTTTTTTTTTTTTTTTTTTTTTTTTCCTACTGGCAATAATTTCCATTGTGGAGCAAACGGTCACCATGTTTATGTACATAGTGACAGTGCTGGATTGCGGCTGTTACACACAGCACCTACTATATCTCAGCTATCCGGCCCCAAACCAATGAGGACAGTCCCGGGCCGGTGATCGCTCTGAATGGTTAGTCTGTACAGACTAGCCAATAAGAGGATTGAATCACTGGCAAAAGGCTCTAATACCCACAGTTCATGCTGATGTTTACCGTAGCAATCAGATATCTTCACAGTCATCCAGGCTTGCTATGGTATTTATGCCTGACAGGTCCTGCCAGAGGCAGGAGCCTGATCATGCTAAGGGCTCATTCAGACGACCGTATTATTGCGGGTCCACAATAATGCGGACCCGCAATACTACGGGTGCCACCCAGTGTGTGTTCTGCAACGCTCGGAACACACAGCTGGGCGCCCCATTGAAAATGCCTATACTTGTCCGCTATTGCGGACAAGTATAGGACATGTTTTATTTTTCTACGCGGAGCCGCGGCACGGAGCTGGCTCCAAGCGGTGGCTACCCGCTCTCATACAGGTGAATGGGGCCGCATCTATTCCGCATTGCGGAATAGATGCGGACCCATTCACACGGTCGTGTGAATGGGCCCTTAGTTTCAAGTCACAATACACTGCAGTACATTATATAGTGTATTGCAGTGTATTGTATAGCCATCAGGCCCACTGGATCTTCAAGAACCAAGTGGGTCTGGGTACAAAGAGTGTTTAAAAAAAAGTGAAAAAAAGTAAAAACTTTTTTTTCCTATCTCCACACAGTTATGTAATGTGTTTAAAAAAAAAAAAAAAAAAATTAACTCTACACAAGTTTGTTATCGCCACGTCCGTAACAAGCTGATCTACAAAAAAATCATGTTACCTCACAGTGAAAGCCATAAAAAAAAAAGGAAAAATAAAAACTATGATGGAATTGCAATTTTGCCCACCTCACTTCCCAAAAAATGGTATAAAAAGGAATCACAAAAGTCATGTGTAGCCAAAATTAGCACCAATAAAACCATCACCTAATCCCGCAAAAAATGAGCCCCAACATAAGACAATCGCCAGAAAAAAAAATAAAAAATGGCTTTCAGAAAATGGAAATACAAAAACATAACAAAAACTTAAAAAATAGTCAGAATTAGGTATTGCAACATCTGTGACAACCTGCTCTATAAAACATCACATGATCTACACCCTAAGGTAAATGCTGTTAAAAAAAAAAAAAAAAAATGCCAAAAAGCCATTTTTTGTCACCTTACATCAAAAAAGCGTAATGCCAAGTGATCAAAAAGTTCGATATAGACCAAAATAGTACCAATCAAACGTCACCTCATCACACAAAAAATGTGCCCCTACATAAGACAATCACCAGAAAAAATTAAAAACAATATGGCTTTCCGAAAATGGAGACACAAACATTTTTTTCAAAAATGCTTTTATTGTGTAAAACAAAAAAAAGACATATTAGGTATCACCGCGTCTGTAACAATGGATCCCACAAAAAATGAGCCCCTTCATAAGACAATCACCTCAAAAAATAAAACAAAAAATCTTTCAGAAAAAGGAGACGCAAAAACGATTTTTAAAAAATGCTTTTATTGTGTAAAACTGAAAAAAAAAGACATATTAGGTATCGCCGCATCTTTAACAACCTGCTCTAAACAAATATCTACCCCTAAGGTGAATGCTGTGAAAAAAGAAAAATTTTATTGAGCACCTTACATCAAAAAAGTGTAATACCAAGCAATCAAAAAGTCAAATATGAACCAAAATTGTAACAATCAGCCCGTCACATCATCCTGCAAACAATTGGCCCCTGCATATAACAACCACCCAAAAATTAAAAAATATATGACCTTCAGAAAATGGAGACACAAATGCATGATTTTTTTAAAAAATGCTTTTATTGTGTAACTGTAACAACCTGCTTTATAAAAATAGCACATGATCTAACCAGTCAGATGAACATTGTAAAAAGCAAAAAATGAAAACTGTGCAGAACAGCCATTTTTTGGTTACCTTGCCTCACAAAAAGTATAATATCAAGCGTTCAAAGATCATATGTACCCATAAAATAGTACCAATAAAATTGTAATCTTATCCTGTGGTTTGCAAAATGGAGTCAATTTTCGGGAGTTTCTACTGTAGGGTGCATCAGGGGGCTTCAAGTGGGACATAGTGCCTAAAAACCAGTCCAGCAAAATCTGCCCTTCAAAACCCATATGGCGCCCTGCTCTGCGCCCATACAGCAGTTTACGACCACGTATGGGGTGCTTCTGTAAACTGAAGAACCAGGGTAATAGATGTTGAGTTTTGTTTGGCCGTTAACCCTTGCTGTGCTACAGGAAATATTGGATTAAAATGGAAAATCTACCACGCCCAATCCCCTAATTTTAGACCTGGCGTGAGAGGGGAAAAGTTGCAGATGGCGGCGCAACTAACCATTGTGCCACCATCTGTGCCTGAAATAAGCCTAATATAGGTGTATTTCAGTATTCAGTAATTCTTGTGGAACATCTCAAGGGTTAACAAAGTTTGTAAAATCAGTTTAGAATAACTTGAGGGGGTGTCGTTTGTAATAGGGTCATTTATGGATGGTTTCTACTATGTAAGCCCCATAAAGTAACGTTGGAACTGAACTGGTCCTTAAAGTGTGTTTTGGAAAATTGTTTCTAAAATCTTGAAAAAATAAAATTACATTGACAAAATCATGCCAACAAAGACATATGGGAAATGTAAAGTAATAATTATTTTGTGAGAAATCTGCCTTAAAAGCAGAGAAATTCAAATTTTGCAAATTTTCCAAAATTTTGAGGAAATTTTGGATTTTTATTTTATAAATAAAGGTGATTTATATTGACTCAAATTTATCACTATTTTGAATTACAATGTGTCACAAGAAAACAGTCTCAGAATGGCTTGGATAAATAAGTTATTACCACATGAAGTTACACGTCAGATTTCCAAAATTTGGCCTGGTCCTTAAAGGGGTATTCCCATCTCACAATTGTAGTTTGTATAGTTGGGTATAGCCATACCAGTATTATTACTAATAGAATGTATTTATATAAAATGTACAGTTTAGAAGATTTGCCTATTTTTATATCCATTGTCCCACACACATCAGTCAGGCCGTTGCCCCTAGTTACGGCCACCGCGGCCATGTAGTAGTGGTGGTCGGCTTGCTCCTGTTAAAAATCGCCCTGAGGTAACTGCTGTATAGTGAATGCACATTGCATGAGCATGCGGAGACATGTCTTAGGGTACTTTCATTTCTGGTCAGGATCCGTCCAAAACGCAGACTTTATAAGCGGATCCTGCTCCATAGAGATGAATTGATCTTGGAACAGTTCTCTGAGTTTTGGAAGCGCAGACAAAAATGCTACAACCCTAAGATGTGTCTCCGCATGCTCATGCAATGTGCGTTCACAATACAGCAGTTACCTCAGAGCGAGTTTGAACAAGAGCAAGCCGGCCACCACTATTACACTGCCGCGGTGGCCGTAACTAGGGGCAAAGGCCTGACTGATGTGTGTGGGACAATGGATATAGAAATAGGCAAATCTTCTAAACAAACATTTTATATAAATACATTCTATTAGTAATAATACTGGTATGGCTATATCGAACTATACAAACTACATTTGTGAGATGGGAATAAGGTGAAAAATGGTTTGGTACTAAAGGGGTTAATATCAGAATCTGGTATCGCTGGGTCCATAATGACTAAGATCACTTTATCTATCTCGTAAGGTGAACAACGTAAAAAATAAATAACATTATGCCAGAGCAGCCATTTTTCAGTCAACCCTCCTCACAAAAAATATCAATAAAAATGTATCTACCCCAAAGCACTCACAACACCCTTCAATTTCTTGAGGGACATAGTTTCCAAAATGGGGTCACTGTTTTGGGGTTTTCACTGTAGTGGTCCCTCAGGTCCCTTCAAATACAACATGGCACCCTAAAACCATTCCAGCAAAATATGCCTTCCAAAAGCCATATGGTGCGCCTTCCCTTCTGAGCCCTGCAGTGTGCACCTACAGCACTTAGAGAGCACATATGGGGTGTTGCCATATTCAGAAAAAAATGGATAATAAACAATGGTGTGCATTTTCTCCTGTTACTCCTTGTGAAAATGAAAAACGTGGGCCTACAGCAACACTTTCTTGCAAAAAATGTAATTTTTAATTTTCACGGCCAAGTTTAAAAATTTTATGACATCTGTGGGGCCAAAGTGCTCACTCTTTGCCACATTAAATTCCTTGAGGGATATAGTTTCCAAATGAAGTCACATTTTAGGGGTTTCCACTGTAGGAGTACTTCAGAGTGTCAAATGTGACATGGCACCCAAAAACCATTCCTGCAAAATATGACCTCCACAAATCATATGGCGCTCCTTCCCTTCTGAGCCTAGCTGTATGCCTGTACAGCACTTTGCAACCACATATGGGGTGTTTATGTTAACTAAAGAATCAGGGTAATCAATATTGAAGTTTGTTTGGCTGTTAACCCTTGCTGTGTTACTGGAAAAAAAATGGATTAAAATAAATTTTGATTAAGATAAATTTTGAATTTTACCTCAATTTTCCATTAATTGCTGTGTAAGACCTAAAGGTTTAACAAAGTTTGTATAATTAGTTTTGAATAATTTGAGGGGTGTATTTTTTTAAAATGGTGTAATTTATTGGTGACTTCTATTATGTAAGTCCTTTAGAAAACTTCAGAACTGAACTGGGTTTGGGAAATTTTCTTAATTTTTAAAAAATTCCTTAAAATACTAAGACTAGTTTCATACTAGTGCTAGGCTGGCTGTTCTGGCATTGATGGAAGCTTAATTGAGCTATAATGGGAACGGGTGGAGATCTAGCTGCAACCTGGCAATACTGTATGTCAAGAATTAGCCAAAAGAAAGTCAAGGTGCACAGTGGTTTTCTCTACATATTTGCTGGGTTGCGGCTGGATCTCCGCCAGTCCCCATTAGAGTTAATGGGACTGGATGGAGACATTCAAGCTTCTGGCATTGCCAAAATGCAGAGACATCTGGCAGGCTGTTCCCTGCCTGAACAGCCTGACAGATCTCTAGCACTAGTATGAAACTAACCTAAGCCTTCTAACATCCTGAAAAAAATGAAGTGACATTTGGAAAATGATTGACATAAAGTAGACATAAACTGAATGTTAATTAAAAACTATGAGGTATCTATGTCTAAAAACCAGAGAAATTAAAACATATCGACTCAAATTTACCACTAACATGAATTATGTTCTAAAGTTATTACTAGTGTTAAGCGAGCATGCTCGGCCGAACTCCCTGTTCGGCCGAGCATGCCTACGCTCGGGTCCGCTTGGTGTTTGGCCGAACACCGAGTGTACTCGAGCGCAATGCTTGGGTTCCCTAGACGGAACCGTCATGACCCCAATGCAAGTCAATGGGGATGGATCCGTTTGGTTTGACACAATAGTAAACGGATCTGTTCTCCATTGACTTTCAATGGAGTTCATGACGGATCCGTCACCTATCACTTTTTTTTTTTCATTGAAGAATTCAAGGTGTAATTTTTTTCATTCACCAGCAGAGGGCGCAATGTAATAAAGAGGCTCCACGGCTGAGGAGAAGAAGCCTGAGGAGGAGGAGGTAAGTGGTCTGTGTTTGTTTGTTTTCTATTTTTCAGGATCGTGAATGCAGAGGACTACGTCTGATTCGGTGGATTACGTCGGACCTGCTTTTTTATTTTTTAAATAAAATGGTCAAACAGGGGTCTAGGGGAGTATTTATTTCAATAAAATATTTTATAAGTGTGTGCGTGTGTTTTTTTTTTTTTTTTTTTTTTTTTTTACAACACTGCAGTTTTAGTAATCATGGCTATCTACAGATGGCCCTGATTACTAATACTGGGCTTAGTGCTTGCCGATATGGCCAGCACTAACCCCAACATCTATTACCCCGGCACCCACCGCCACCATGGGTGTCTGGAAGAGCCGGGTACCCGCAGGACGGGACCTTCTAAATTCAGGGTCCGGTTCTGGGGCGGCTACAGCCTGGTACCATTAGGCTGGGAAGGACCAATAACCGTGTCCCTTCCCACCCTGGTAGTGCCAGGCTGCCGCTGCTGGTTGTATCTAGCTGGAGAAGGAAAAAAGGGGGGACCCCACGCTTTTTTTTTTCAAAAATAATTAAATAATATTTGCATCTATTGTGAATGATTTTCTGTGATTTGTATTTTATAAATGTAGCCATATACATTGCATATTCTGTTATTATATTGTGCAGGATGTTTTGTATCATTTTTTAGTGATAAATTTGATGCTGAGGAAAGGCCTGAGCTAGCTGTCCCTCTCTTTCTAAGAAGGCTGGTATCCTGGTCAAAGGCTGGTGATCCAGGATCTATGGTAGAGTATCCCTGTCTCAGCATCTTCTTCTGGCAGAGTCTTCTAAGCTTTGTTTATTAACTGCAGAAAACGAGGGGCTCTGACTGCTCTCCTTATATACAATTTCTAGCTAAACTGGAACACTCTAGTGAGAATCTCAGCACAAAAAGATATAAGGTTACACTTTCTGTCTCTCATAGGCTTACATTAGAGTTTAAATGATACTCAATGGCAATGACACAGCAGTTTTTGCAGACAAAAGCACGTTTCTAGACATAACAATAGAGCTAAAACGTCAAAAAACTACATCAACCCGCCTTTAGTTGAAGCCACAATTCCTTGTCTAATCGGAAATCTGCCAGTCATTATTATAAATGCTCTAGGGCTGAACAAACTATTGCAATCCAACACCAAAAAATAGCTTGTGATTGGGGTATGGCCACACGGTCAGGTGTCATGAATGAATTAAAAAAAGAGAAGTCATATCTGTCCTGTATACTTTCTGTCCTTTTATCTACTTCTGAATTCGGCTTCCAAAACTGCATACAGAAAACTAACCGTGTGGCCATACTCATCATACTCATCATGTAACTGAATGTCTTTTGAATGAAAATTAGTCATCTGCCACTTGTTAATGAAAAAAAATATCAACTCATCTGGTAGGACCCCTACAGGTCAACATAGTTATAATATACAGAGACAGTATCAGAAACACTCTGTATCTAGACAATGCTCATATATGCAAAAAAGGAAAAAAACATCCTCTTACAATTACCTCCATTATTTTAGATTCCAGAAAACCCATATAATTGACTTGATATCCTCCAGAAGAGATAAGTATTCTGGATACACTGTACCAACTGGGTATTCTTATACCTCATGAACCAACAAAATCAGCAAAACCATTTTGTAAACATGTTTGCTTTTTTGTTTTACCTTATTACGTAGATCTCTGCAGAGCATCTTCTTTGCTCTATCAAGCACTTTCCTATCAAAGGAAATATGGATGCAACAATTAATTATTAGCCCCTTAATGACCGGGCCATTTTGTACCTTCATGACCAGGCTTATTTTTGAAAATCTGACATGTATGTGGTGGTAATAACTTTGGAACACTTTTACTTATCCAAGACATTCTGAGATTGTTTTCTCGTGACACATTGTACTTCATGACAGTCATAAATTTGAGTCAATATACAGTACAGACCAAAAGTTTGGACACACCTTCTCATTCAAAGAGTTTTCTGTATTTTCATGACTATGAAAATTGTAGATTCACACTGAAGGCATAAAAACTATGAATTAACACGTGGAATTATATACTTAACAAAAAAGTGTGAAACAACTGAAAATATGTCTTATATTCTAGGTTCTTCAAAGTAGCCACTAGAGATGAGCGAGCACTAAAATGCTCGGGTGCTCGTTATTCGAGATGAACTTTTCCCGATGCTCGGGTGCTCGTTTCGAGTAACGAACCCCATTGAAGTCAATGGGAGACTCGAGCATTTTTGCAGGGGACCAAGGCTCTGCTTAGGGAAGGCTGGGTGAAAACCTGGAAACCTCAGAAAATGATGGAAACACCACGGAAATTGACAGGAAACAGCAGGGGCAGCATGCATGGATGCCTCTGAGGCTGCCTAATCCCACCATTACCCCAAAGTCTCAGGCAACAGCATGGTGGTTAACCTCATGGCAATTGTGCTCACCAAGACCAAGAAAGGCGAGGAACATACCCATCACATGTTAGGGAAGCACCCAACTAGGTGCAAAGAAAAACTGTTTAGACAGAGGGCCTGTAGGTGGACCTCCGGAAAAATTGTTTGGAGAGAGGGCCTGTAGGTGGACCTCCGGAAAAATTGTTTGGCGAGAGGGCCTGTAGGTGGACCTCCGGAAAAATTGTTTACAGAGAGGGCCTGTAGGTGGACCTCCGGAAAAATTGTTTGGAGAGAGGGCCTGTAGGTGGACCTCCGAAAAATTGTTTACAGAGAGGGCCTGTAGGTGGACCTCCGGAAAAATTGTGGTAAAAGAGTGCCAGTTGGACCTATAAAAAATTGCGTTTTTTGGGTCAGCGTTAGGCAAAGACGACAAGGAGGAGTAGGAGGAGTAGAGAAGAGGAATCGGATACATAAGTAATGTTAATCTTTAGCTGCTTTCCCCTGGAGGAGATTTGAATTCCGGTGAAATCAAGGCTTTGTTCATTTTAATAAGTGTCAGCCTGTCAGCGCTGTCAGTTGACAGGCGTGTACGCTTATCGGTGATGACGCCACCAGCTGCACTGAATACCCGCTCTGACAGCACGGTAGCGGCATGGCAGGCCAGCACCTCCAAGGCGTACAGCGCCAGTTCAGGCCACGTGTCCAGCTTTGAAACCCAGTAGTTGTATGGAGCAGAGTGATCGGTCCGGACGTTGGTATGGTCAGCTAGGTACTCCCTCACCATCTTTCTGTAAAGCTCACCCCTACTCTACCTAGACTGGGGACAGGTGACAGTGTCTTGCTGGGGTGACATAAAACTGGCAAAGGCCTTGGAGAGAGTTCCCCTGCCAGTGCTCACCTCCTCTCCCCTGCTACTTGGCCCACAGAACTATGCCCTCTGCCGCTAGCGGCGTCAGATGGGAAGGATTGTTTCAGCTTGTGCACCAGGGCCTGTTGATATTGATCCACTCTCATACTCCTTTCCTCTACAGGGATGAGAGTGGAAAGGTTCTGCTTGTACCGTGGGTCCAGGAGAGTGAACACCCAGTAATCGGTGTTTGAAAAAATGCTTCTAACGCGAGGGTCACGGGATAGGCAGCCTAACATGAAGTCTGCCATGTGCGCCAGAGTCCCAACACGCAAGAATTCCCTCTCCTCACTGGCCTGACTCTCCATTTCCTCCTCCAAGTCCTCCTCTTCAGCCCATACACGCTCAAGAGTTAAGAAGGACTGAGCACTGGTACCCTCTTCTGTCTCGCAGACATTCTCCTCCTCTTCCTCCTCATCCCCCTCCTCCGATACGCGCTGAGAAACAGACCGGAGGGTGCTCTGGCTATCAAGCGACGTATCTTCCTCCACCGTCTCTTGTGACAAGCGCAAAGCATCCGAATTGATGGTGAGCAGTGAGTTTTTCAACAGGCAAAGCAGCGGGATGGTGAGGCTGATAATGGCGGCATCGCCGCTGACCATCTGTGTTGACTCCTCAAAGTTGCTCAACACCTGGCAGATATCAGACATCCACGTCCACTCCTCATTGTAGACTTGAGGAATCTGAGTGACCTGACTACCAGTTCTGGTGGAAGTTGACATCTGGCAGTCTACAATCGCTCTGCGCTGCTGGTAAATAGAGATGAGCGAGTAGTGTTCGATCGAGCCGGTATTCGATCGAATACTACGATATTCGGCACACTCGATTTCAATCGAGTATAACGGCGATGGCGCACTTAGAATTCGTTTCCCCTCCCACCTTCCCTGGCGCTCTTTTTCCACCAATCAACATGCAGGGGGGGTATGACAGGCACGCTGAGCACGCTGGCAGCGCGAAAACAGCGTCTACATGGATTGGCTGGAAAAACCATGTGACCTCGAATCATAAAAACTCAGCTCTTCCTGCTCGTACGCATATGCTGCGTGAACTTAGTCAGGGACAGAGGCTGGAGAAGGGAGAGACAGATTTTAGCTGTTGGACAGGCAGGAGCGTGATTAAAAGCCCTTATCAGGGCTACTACAGTGGACTTCAGTGATAGCTTTACTACAATATAGACTTTACAGAGAACGGCTGCTGTATTCAGGGATAGCTGCTGGAGTAGGGACAGAGAGAGGCATTAGTGGTGTATTAGGTGCTCTGCTACATACCAAACTATATTTGGCACTACTGCTGTGTACTTTGAAATATACAATATCTAGGCATTTTAATAGGCCACTGTACTGTGCGTTCTCTTGCTAAATTATCTCACATACCTGGTGTAAATACCCACCGTCTGTTCAGTTACTACACGGCTGTGTACTTTGAAATATACAATATCTAGGCATTTTAATAGGCCACTGTACTGTGCGTTCTCTTGCTAAATTATCTCACATACCTGGTGTAAATACCCACCGTCTGTTCAGTTACTACACGGCTTTGTACTTTGAAATATACAATATCTAGGCCATTTAATAGGCCACTGTACTGTGCGTTTTCTTGTTAAAGTATCTCACATACCTGGTGTACATACCCACCGTCTGTTCAGTTACTACACGGCTTTGTACTTTGAAATATACAATATCTAGGCCATTTAATAGGCCACTGTACTGTGCGTTTTCTTGTTAAAGTATCTCACATACCTGGTGTACATACCCACCGTCTGTTCAGTTACTACACGGCTTTGTACTTTGAAATATACAATATCTAGGCCATTTAATAGGCCACTGTACTGTGCGTTTTCTTGTTAAAGTATCTCACATACCTGGTGTACATACCCACCGTCTGTTCAGTTACTACACGGCTTTGTACTTTGAAATATACAATATCTAGGCCATTTAATAGGCCACTGTACTGTGCGTTTTCTTGTTAAAGTATCTCACATACCTGGTGTACATACCCACCGTCTGTTCAGTTACTACACGGCTTTGTACTTTGAAATATACAATATCTAGGCATTTTAATAGGCCACTGTACTGTGCGTTTTCTTGTTAAAGTATCTCACATACCTGGTGTACATACCCACCGTCTGTTCAGTTACTACACGGCTTTGTACTTTGAAATATACAATATCTAGGCCATTTAATAGGCCACTGTACTGTGCGTTTCTTGTTAAAGTATCTCACATACCTGGTGTACATACCCACCGTCTGTTCAGTTACTACACGGCTTTGTACTTTGAAATATACAATATCTAGGCCATTTAATAGGCCACTGTACTGTGCGTTCTCTTGTTAAATTATCTCACATACCTGGTGTACATACCCACCGTCTGTTCAGTTACTACACGGCTTTGTACTTTGAAATATACAATATCTAGGCATTTTAATAGGCCACTGTACTGTGCGTTCTCGTGCTAAATTATCTCACATACCTGGTGTAAATACCCACCGTCTGTTCAGTTACTACACGGCTTTGTACTTTGAAATATACAATATCTAGGCCATTTAATAGGCCACTGTACTGTGCGTTTTCTTGTTAAAGTATCTCACATACCTGGTGTACATACCCACCGTCTGTTCAGTTACTACACGGCTTTGTACTTTGAAATATACAATATCTAGGCCATTTAATAGGCCACTGTACTGTGCGTTTTCTTGTTAAAGTATCTCACATACCTGGTGTACATACCCACCGTCTGTTCAGTTACTACACGGCTTTGTACTTTGAAATATACAATATCTAGGCCATTTAATAGGCCACTGTACTGTGCGTTCTCTTGTTAAATTATCTCACATACCTGGTGTACATACCCACCGTCTGTTCAGTTACTACACGGCTTTGTACTTTGAAATATACAATATCTAGGCATTTTAATAGGCCACTGTACTGTGCGTTCTCTTGTTAAATTATCTCACATACCTGGTGTACATACCCACCGTCTGTTCAGTTACTACACGGCTTTGTACTTTGAAATATACAATATCTAGGCCATTTAATAGGCCACTGTACTGTGCGTTTTCTTGTTAAAGTATCTCACATACCTGGTGTACATACCCACCGTCTGTTCAGTTACTACACGGCTTTGTACTTTGAAATATACAATATCTAGGCCATTTAATAGGCCACTGTACTGTGCGTTCTCTTGTTAAAGTATCTCACATACCTGGTGTACATACCCACCGTCTGTTCAGTTACTACACGGCTTTGTACTTTGAAATATACAATATCTAGGCCATTTAATAGGCCACTGTACTGTGCGTTTTCTTGTTAAAGTATCTCACATACCTGGTGTACATACCCACCGTCTGTTCAGTTACTACACGGCTTTGTACTTTGAAATATACAATATCTAGGCCATTTAATAGGCCACTGTACTGTGCGTTTTCTTGTTAAAGTATCTCACATACCTGGTGTACATACCCACCGTCTGTTCAGTTACTACACGGCTTTGTACTTTGAAATATACAATATCTAGGCCATTTAATAGGCCACTGTACTGTGCGTTCTCTTGTTAAATTATCTCACATACCTGGTGTACATACCCACCGTCTGTTCAGTTACTACACGGCTTTGTACTTTGAAATATACAATATCTAGGCCATTTAATAGGCCACTGTACTGTACGTTCTCTTGTTAAATTATCTCACATACCTGGTGTAAATACCCACCGTCTGTTCAGTTACTACACGGCTGTGTACTTTGAAATATACAATATCTAGGCCATTTTAATAGGCCACTGTACTGTGCGTTCTCTTGTTAAATTATCTCACATACCTGGTGTAAATACCCACCGTCTGTTCAGTTACTACACGGCTTTGTACTTTGAAATATACAATATCTAGGCATTTTAATAGCCCACTGTACTGTGCGTTTCTCGTGCTAAATATCTCACATACCTGGTGTAAATACCCCACCGTCTGTTCAGTTACTACACGGCTTTGTACTTTGAAATATACAATATCTAGGCATTTAATAGGCCACTGTACTGTGCGTTTTCTTGTTAAAGTATCTCACATACCTGGTGTACATACCCACCGTCTGTTCAGTTACTACACGGCTTTGTACTTTGAAATATACAATATCTAGGCCATTTAATAGGCCACTGTACTGTGCGTTTTCTTGTTAAAGTATCTCACATACCTGGTGTACATACCCACCGTCTGTTCAGTTACTACACGGCTTTGTACTTTGAAATATACAATATCTAGGCCATTTAATAGGCCACTGTACTGTGCGTTCTCTTGTTAAATTATCTCACATACCTGGTGTACATACCCACCGTCTGTTCAGTTACTACAGCGGCTTTGTACTTTGAAATATACAATATCTAGGCATTTTAATAGGCCCATGTACTGTGCGTTCTGTGCTAAATTATCTCACATACCTGGTGTAAATACCCACCGTCTGTTCAGTTACTACACGGCTTTTGTACTTTGAAATATACAATATCTAGGCATTTTAATAGGCCACTGTACTGTGCGTTCTCTTGTTAAATTATCTCACATACCTGGTGTAATACCCACCGTCTGTTCAGTTACTAACGGCTTTGTACTTGAAATATAGCAATATCTAGGCCATTTAATAGGCCACTGTACTGTACCCGTCTCTTCGTTAAATTATCTTCACATCACCTGGTGTACATACCCACCGTCCTGTTCAGTTACTACAACGGCTTGTGTACTTTGAAATATACAATAACTCATGGCCATTTTAATAGGCCAATGTACTGTGCGTTCTCTTGTTAAAATTTATCTCACATAACCTGGTGTAAATACGCACCGTCTGTTCAGTTACTACACGGCTTTGTACTTTGAAATATACAATATTAGGCCATTAATAGGCCACTGTACTGTGCGTTTTCTTGTTAAAGTATCTCACATACCTGGTGTACATACCCACCGTCTGTTCAGTTACTACACGGCTTGTACTTTGAAATATACAATATCTAGGCCATTTAATAGGCCACTTACTGTTCGTTTTCTTGTTAAGTATCTCACATACCTGGTGTACATACCACCGTCTGTTCAGTTACTACACGGCTTTGTACTTTGAAATAATACTAATACTGGCATTAATAGGCC
>ONZH01002952.1:0-72134 GCA_900303285.1 Rhinella marina
AGGCAGAAAAAATTACACCGAATATCAGGTATTTAGGACACACAAACGTTATACCGCACACGCAGCACAGGTAATGTCGCCTTGTTTAGCGGCAGAAAAAATACACCGGATGTCAGGTATTTAGGATACACAAACGTTATACCGCACACGCAGCACAGGTAATGTCGCCTTGATTAGAGGCAGAAAAAATTACACCGAATGTCAGGTATTTAGGATACACAAACGTTATACCGCACAAGCAGCATAGGTAATGTCTTCTTGTTTAGCAGCAGAATAAATACATCGGATGTCAGGTATTTAGGATACACAAACGTTATACTGCAAACTTAATGTCGCCTTTATTAGTGGCAGAAAAAATGACACCGGTTGTCAGGTATTTAGGATACAGAAACGTTATACCGCACACGCAGCACAGGTAATGTCGCCTTGTTTAGCGGCAGAAAAAATACACCGGATGTCAGGTATTTAGGATACACAAATGTTATACCGCACACGCAGCACAGGTAATGTCGCCTTGATTAGAGGCAGAAAAAATTACACTGGATGTCAGGTATTTAGGAGACACAAACGTTATACCGCACATGCAGCACAGGTAATGTCTCCTTGATTAGCGGCAGAAAAACTACACTGAATGTCAGGTATTTAGGATACAGAAAAGTTATACTGCACACGCAGCACAGGTAATGTCGCCTTGTTTAGCAGCAGAAAAAATACACCGGATGTCAGGTATTTAGGATACAGAAACGTTATACTGCACAAGCAGCACAGGTAATGTCGCCTTGATTACTGGCAGAAAAAATTACACCGAATGTCAGGTATTTAGGATACACAAACATTATACTACACATGCAGCACAGGTAATGTTGCCTTGTTTAGCGGCAGAAAAAATACACCGGATGTCAGGTATCTAGGATACAGAAATGTTATACTGCACACGCAGCACAGTTAATGTCGCCTTTATTAGCGGCAGAAAAAATTACACCGGTTGTCAGGTATTTAGGATACAGAAACTTATTCTGCACATGCAGCACAGGTAATGTCACCTTGATTAGCGGCAGAAAAAATGACACCGGATGTCAGGTATTTAGGATACACAAACGTTATACTGCACACGCTGCACTGTTGGAGTTAAGGTCAGGCAAACTTGCACTATTTTTTTTATATTGCAGCCAGATATAACAATAGTGCTTAAAAGGACTTTTGGGTCTTTTAACATAACAACTAGCCCTGCCTAGCCACTTTCTATCCCTACACTATCTGTCCCTCCTTGTGCAAATGTTGTACAGCACACACTGCGCAGGTGGTGTTTAGGTCAGACAAACTTGCGCAATTTTTGCCCCCCCCAAAAAAAAATAAAAATAAAAATACATTGCAGCCAGATATAAAAATAGTCCTTAAAAGGACTTTTGGGTCTTTTAAACAGAAAAACTAGCCCTGCTTAGACAATATCTATCCCTACAATATCTATCCCTATCTTTCCCTCCTTGCAGCAGCTCTCCCTGACTCAGACTGAGTCGGGTCACAGGTCACCGGGTGCTATATAGCACCTGATGACGCATTCCTGGCCAGCCAATCACCATAATGCCAGTAGCCAGCATGGCTACAGCATTACAGTGAATTGCAGTACACCCCCGCATGCTGATTGGCTGCATAGCAGCCAAGAAATCTGCGGGGTGGGGACTCGAGCATGGCGCTCGAGCACACGCGGTGTTTGGCCGAACACCACGATGTGCTGAGCACTGCCATGCTTGCAGGAATACAGTGTTTGGGTGAGCATGCTCGCCCAACACTAATCCCCAGGACTATGACTGTGGGGAGGGGACATCCTCTGTGTCTGGAGGAGAGAAGGTTTGTACACAAATATAGAAGAGGATTCTTTATGGTAAGAACAATGAGACTATGGAACTTTCTGCCAGAGGAGGTGGTGATGGTGAGTTCACTAAAAGAGTTCAAGAGGGGCTGGGATGTATGTGAGGATTAAGGAATCATGATCCAGATTTTTTTAAGAATTATGGACTGGCTGTTTATCACAAGCATAAGCCAATTATATATTTGCGAGACGGGGACAGAGAGGGACAGGTACATGTCTATAAGTTAGCGATCACATGTCAGGAAGCGGAGATATGGAGATCTACAAGCAGGAACCTGATAAGTGTGTCGTGTTTGTTCTCCACCTGTAGCCAGAACTCAGGCGGGTCAGTTGGTACCAGAACCCTTTCCCTGTGACCTCCCGGTCTGGAGCTGTGGCCCATATTGGTTTTATGGAGCTTTTTGCTGCCAGAACTGGGACAGGGGGGGGTTGACTCCTCCCGGGGGAGGAGTCGAGTGGTCGGCTGCAGGATAAAAGGCCCCACAGAACAGAGGCCATTGTCTTTCTCTGGAGGGGGGTCACCTGGAGCATTGGTGTTGGCCACTGCCCCCCATGTGGTTACAGCCAGGCCTTACAGCAACCCAGAAATCAACTTACGGAATATCCATCTCTCTGGTAACTGACTATTGTTCTGTTCAATTCTGTTGTACCATACCACTTGTATTTGCATATCTGACCGCTGTATCCATCTTCTGTGTATATAGTTATATCTAGTGAGCGCTTAAGGCGATTAAATATATAATTTAAACATGTGCTGTTCTTGTATCTCGATTAAGAATCCCCACCTCCGTGTTCTCGGTAATATTGTTATACGCTACCTAGGGTTGGCTGCTCACCTGATATAATCTGTTAACGGACCAGAGTTATATCAAACGAGAGCTGGTGGCAGTACTACTGGGCTGATCGGTTTAGCTGGTGATAGCGAAAAGGGTCTCTCAGCCGGTCAGGATTGTGAGTTAGCGTAGCGCCATGCAGGGATCGCGTGCGCTACCCTCTCTCCCATTCTGTGCCTGCCTGTGCCCGCATGGACAGGAGGCATCTGTGAAAAACCGTGCCGTACGTAACCTTACACATCCCGAGGGGGCGTGGAACGTCACATGTTTGTAGTGAAAGACTGAACTGATCTCCACGTAAGCACGCGCAGGGGCGGGGCTGCGGGTACGGTTCGTCAAAATGTATTTCTGGAGTGTAATAATATTACAGGTTATAGTTACTAGAGATGGTTGTTGATCCAGGGAGTTATTCTGATTGGAGTCAGGAAGAATTTTTTTCCCCTAAAGTGAGGATAATTGGCTTCTACCTCACAGGGTTTTTTTTTTACCTTCCTCTGGATCAACTTGCAGGATAACAGGCCGAACTGGATGGACAGATGTCCTTTTTCAGCCTTATAAACTATGTTATATACAGTACAGACCAAAAGTTTGGAGACACCGTCTCATTCAAAGAGTTTTCTGTATTTTCATGACTATGAAAATTGTAGATTCACACTGAAGGCATCAAAACTATGAATTAACACATGTGGAATTATATACTTAACAAAAAAGTGTGAAACAACTGAAAATATGTTTTATATTCTAGGTTCTTCAAAGTAGCCACCTTTTGCTTTGATTACTGCTTTGCACACTCTTGGCATTCTCTTGATGAGCTTCAAGAGGTAATCAGCTGAAATGGTATTCCAACAGTCTTGAAGGAGTTCCCAGAGAGGCTTAGCACTTGTTGGCCCTTTTGCCTTCACTCTGCGGTCCAGCTCACCCCTGACCATCTCGATTGGGTTCAGGTCTGGTGACTGTGGAGGCCAGGTCATCTGGCGTAGCACCCCATCACTCTCCTTCTTGGTCAAATAGCCCTTACACATCCTGGAGGTGTGTTTGGGGTCATTGTCCTGTTGATAAATGAATGATGGTCCAACTAAACGCAAACCGGATGGAATAGCATGCCGCTGCTAGATACTGTGGTAGCCATGCTGGTTCAGTATGCCTTCAATTTTGAATAAATCCCCAACAGTGTCACCAGCAAAGCACCCCCACACCATCACACCTCCTCCCCCATGCTTCACGGTGGGTACCAGGCATGTAGAGTCCATCCGTTCACCTTTTCTGCGTCGCACAAAGACACGGTGGTTGGAACCAAAGATCTCAAATTTGGACTCATCAGACCAAAGCACAGATTTCCACTGGTCTAATGTCCATTCCTTGTGTTCTTTAGCCCAAACAAGTCTCTTCTGCTTGTTGCCTGTCCTTAGCAGTGGTTTCCTAGCAGCTATTTTACCATGAAGGCCTGCTGCACACAGTCTCCTCTTAACAGTTGTTGTAGAGATGTGTCTGCTGCTAGAACTCTGTGTGGCATTGACCTGGTCTCTAATCTGAGCTGCTGTTAACCTGCGATTTCTGAGGCTGGTGACTCGGATGAACTTATCCTCCGCAGCAGAGGTGACTCTTGGTCTTCCTTTCCTGCGGTCCTCATGTGAGCCAGTTTCTTTGTAGCGCTTGATGGTTTTTGCGACTGCACTTGGGGACACTTTCAAAGTTTTCCCAATTTTTTGGACTGACTGACCTTCATTTCTTAAAGTAATGATGGCCACTCGTTTTTCTTTACTTAGCTGCTTTTTTCTTGCCATAATACAAATTCTAACAGTCTATTCAGTAGGACTATCAGCTGTGTATCCACCTGACTTCTGCCCAACACAACTCATGGTCCCAACCCCATTTATAAGGCAAGAAATCCCACTAAACCTGACAGGGAACACCTGTGAAGTGAAAACCATTTTAGGTGACTACCTCTTGAAGCTCATCAAGAGAATGCCAAGAGTGTGCAAAGCAGTAATCAAAGCAAAAGGTGGCTACTTTGAAGAAGTATATAATTCCACATGTGTTAATTCATAGTTTTGATGCCTTCAGTGTGAATCTACAATTTTCATAGTCATGAAAATACAGAAAACTCTTTGAATGAGAACGTGTGTCCAAACTTTTGGTCTGTACTGTATATCCCATAATGAAAGATGGCACAGAATCAAAATAGATCAAACATCACCGATAACTATCAGGCTCACCTATAGACATGATCAGGAGCAGCAGGCAGTGGGGAAACCAGCCAATCACCTCGACATGCGTTTCGTCTCAGTAGGCTTCATCAGGAGGTAATATGTAAACTAACCTGGTGTCCTTAAATAGTGAATATTTTGGCACCAAACCCCCTCGTGCAGGTGGCCTGCATCCGGCGCATATCTATCTATCTATCTATCTATCTATCTATCTATCTATCTATCTATCTTGTATTTTTCGCTTTATAAGACATACCTGACCATAAGACGCAACTAGGTTTTAGAGAAGGAAAATAAGAAAAAGAATTTTCATCAGACCTCAGATCAGACCCCCAGTCTTCATCAGACACTCAATCGTTATCAAACCTCATATCAGTCAGTAAAATAAACAACTTACCGTATTTTTCGCCCCATAAGACGCATTTTCCCCCCAAAAGTGGGGGAAAAATCCCCCTGCGTCTTATGGGGCGAATGCTAATGAGCACTTCCATTATGGAAGCGCTCATTAGCACTGGAGGACCAGGAAGCAGTGAAGACTCTGTACTTACCGCTTCCTGGTCCTCGGCTTTCGGCTGTGCTGTGCTGCGCACAGCGTCAGGGCGCTCTGTAACCTCACGTTGTGCGCGCCCGGTCACAGCACAGCCGACAGCAGAAAGAAGAGGATCGCGCTGCAGGAGAAGAGCGGCGGCTTCCAGAGCAGGAGAGGTAAGTGGCTTTTTTATTTTATTTAACATGAGGTACTGGGGGCTGACCTGAGGCAAGGGTGCTGCTGGGGGGCTGATTTGAGGCAAAGGGGGCTCCTGGGGATAATATGAGAGGCAATAGGGGCTACTGGGGGCTGATACGAGGCAATGGGTGCTGCTGGGGGCTAATATGAGGCAATGGGGGCTAATATGAGAGGCAATGAGGACTGATATTAGGCAATAGGGACTGATGACAGGCATATGGGGGCTGATGAGATGCATGGGGCTCTTATCTGTGGTCTGATTGGGGGTCATTCACATTGGGGGTCTGATCTGAGGTCTTGTTGGGGTCTTATTAACATTGGGGGTCTGACTGGTGATCTGACCTGAGGTCTCATGAAAAATATTTTTTCTTATTGTTCACCTCTAAAACCTTCTTATGGGCTGGTGCATCTTATAGGGCGAAAAATACCTCTCTTGCTGCAGATGGCTTGCTCTTCCTGCACTCACCGATCCTGGTCTTCTGCAAGTGCCACGTTGCACTGTGACCTGATGTCAAACAGTATCAGATCATAATGCACACCTAAGTGAACTACATCCTGACACTATACGCAGTCAGGACACAGCACACTGAGCACCCAGAAGAAGACCAGGGAGTGGTGAGTACAGCCAGCACTAGCAGCACTATACTCACCGCTCTCTGTGCCTCCTACTGGGGGGAGATATATTAAGACTGGTGCATCTATACGCCAGTCTTGATCTCCATGTACTGATGTGAAAGGCGCAGAATTTATTAAGAGACAGAAGCTTCTTAACAAATCAGGCGCATCCCTGTCCTGGCGTGTGCCAGAAACTGAAGTCTACGACCCCAACCAATGTTATTATGACTACCTATCCTGAGAATAAGTCATCACAAGAAATATTATAAGGTAAATGAAGATCTCATAATGGACCTTACTAATAAAAAAGAGATTGGGGGTCATTTATTAAGACTGGCGTTTTATACGACAGTCTGAATACCCCTTTAACTTGTGGTGGATGCGCCGAGTTTATGTAGGTGCACCGCAATCTGCAACAGATATATGCCAAAAAGTGGCGTAGAGTACATCTGTTTGTAAGTGACTCCTATTGTCTTTAAATTTAGAACTACAGTATAATGTGTCACCTACAATGTGTGTAGCGAGCCAGTAAATGGTGCGTGCTGCCCCCTGGTGGCACCGCACGTCGCTGTTTACACATCATCTCTTCCATTTCCACGCCAAGACAAACAGTTCAATGTTACTTCAGGCCCTCGGTCACTCTGACATCCAGACATGTCATAATCTTCAAATGTAAACAGGTAATGTGTACATCACCCTGCCAGGAACACTTACCTGCTGCTGACAGCAAGAATGTAGTAATAATGACAATACAGGTAAAAATCTGAGCCAGTACATTACATGAATGGACTGCGGAATTATCTGGGGGCAGAAAATGATTAACTGCTGTACTGAACTAGTGGCTAATATTGGAACGTACTGGAGAATTGCTTAAAGGGGTTCTCCAGGAACTAAGAAAACAAAAATAAGTAAATATTTCTTTATTATAAATAAATTCCCAAATACCTTTCATTAGTTCTAATGGCTCGTTTTCTCTGGGAAGCAATCATTAGAAGAAATTAAATGGCCACAGTCCTATTAGTACACAGAAAACCTGTCCTAAAAGGGTTCTCCTGGGAATTAAGAAAATGAAAATACGCAAATATTACTTTATTATAAATGTATTCCCAAATACCTTACATTAGTTATAATGGCTCATTTTGTCTGGGGAGGAATCATTAGGAGAAACAAAATGGCCACTATCCTATTAGTACACACAGAACCTGTCCTAATCACACAGGAGGATTTTACTCCTCATTCGCCATCCAAGCTGAAAAGCGTGACATTGTTGTAAGGTAGTCAGTGAATATCATTAAAAAAATATATATATATCTCAGTTTGTGGGGTGTTTAGTTTCAAAGCAGTATTTTAGGCTTCATTCGCCATCCAAGCAGAAAAGCGTGATATTGCTGTAAGGTAGTCAGTGAATATCCTTAAAAAAATATATATATATATCTCAGTTTGTGGGGTATTTAGTTTCAAATCAGTATTTTAGGCCTCATTCGCCATCCAAGCAGAAAAGCGTGATATTGCTGTAAGGTAGTCAGTGAATATCATTAAAAAATAGTGAATCTGAGTTTGTAGGGTTGTCAGTGTTACTTTTAAATAAGTATTGGTGGCCTCATTTGCCATAGAAAAAGAAAATTGTCATATAGGGGGGAATTTATCATTAGGAGAATATTTGAAGTCAGTTTTGCTTCAGTCTGTGTTGGAGAACTTTGTGCCACATTTATCAACTGTCACAGGTTGTTTGATAAATGTGGCTTGTCCTTAAACCTAACATTTCTGTCTAGAGAAGCCACTCCACTTTTCCTACTCCACCCTCCTCCTGGAGTGAGATTGCGACTATTTTGCGACTTTTTTAAAAAGTCGCAATGATAAATCTGGAGTGAAACTCATTAACATAGCTAACCACACCCACTTTCCCACCCATATTACAAACTGGAGTGAGTGGTGTACACATGCAAAAAGTCGCAAAATTTTGCGCAAAAAAGTCGCAAAAGCCCTATTTTGCGACTTTTTGATGCCAGAATTCTGGAGTGATGGTATGATAAATCAGGGCCATAGTGTGTAGTTCTGTGCAGTAACCCATTGTACTGCAGTTCAGCAACCCATTGTTAACCCAGTCTGTGGGTGACTGTATTTCTCAAATAAATAGTTAGGTCGTTGTGCGATGCAGTGAGCAAAGTAAATTTTTTTTGTTGGATTTTTAATTTCCTTTTATTTTAAATTTGTAATCAATCAGTATGTCAGACAGAGCGGTGACAGGCCCTTCACAGGGGAGGGGCAGTGGCACAAATGTTTCTGGAAAAGGCACAGGTCGCAGCAGAGGAAGGGGACGTGGCATTAGGGGTCACTTGGTGAGGCCAGAGCTACCGGTGTCATCTAGCGGTTGTGTGTTGACCACCAACCCAGCGGTTCTTGAATGGTTGACTCGGTCATCCACTTCCTCCCAGATGACATCGGACACCCCCAGCCAAGAGTCGGTGGGTTCGTCAGATACAAACCTTAGTTGGCATGCGCCTGGAGCACCTCCATTGCCCTGACCTGTCCTCAACCTGCCTCTGTCCTTTTCGGTTCCCTCAGCCAGAGAAGTACTATATGCTGTGGGCTCTGAGCTACTATACAGCGAGGATGAACTACTTGAGGACGGTCAGCAGCTACTGGGAAGCCAAGACGTGGGGCAGAAATCCGCTCCTTCCAGTAGGCGGTCAAGTACTAATGAGGAGAGTGTAGTGGGAGGTGATGTTGAGAGCGGTCAGGCTTTGTACACAGAGACAGTTGAGGAGGACATTAGCGACGTGCAAACTGTAGTTGATGATGATGTAGCCGATCGCACTTGGGAGCCGGGTGAAGCAAGGGCTTCATTATCCTTATCGTCATCTGCAGACGAGACTGACATCTTGCGCGTAAGGCAGCCAGCAAGTCGGTAGTGTGGCCGTTAGTCAGCGTAGTGGCAGCAGTGCGAGGTCGGGAGCCAAACGGGCACGGGGTAGACCGCACTCTTCGCAGGTGCTTTCCGGCCTTGAAAAGAGCGGCGCAGCGGCTCAGCCAGGCAGCGGAGGTACTACTCCGTCAGTGCGGAGTGTTGGTAAAATCGCCTACTCGGCGGTGTGGAAGTTTTTTGTTAAGACGCCTGAGGAGGTGAACATGGCTATATGTAGAATCTGTGGTCAGAAAGTGAAGGGTGGCCAGGGTGCTAATGTTGGCACCACGGCCCTGCGCCAACATATGCAGCGTCACCACAAAGTGGCCTGGGAGAACCGTGGCTCAGATGTGGCGGTCCAGTCGGCAGCAGCAGCAGCATCACCCAGAGACAGTTGAGGAGGACATTAGCGACGTGCAAACTGTAGTTGATGATGATGTAGCCGATCGCACTTGGGAGCCGGGTGAAGCAAGGGCTTCATTATCCTTATCGTCATCTGCAGACGAGACTGACATCTTGCGCGTAAGGCAGCCAGCAAGTCGGTAGTGTGGCCGTTAGTCAGCGTAGTGGCAGCAGTGCGAGGTCGGGAGCCAAACGAGCACGGGGTAGACCGCACTCTTCGCAGGTGCTTTCCGGCCTTGAAAAGAGCGGCGCAGCGGCTCAGCCAGGCAGCGGAGGTACTACTCCGTCAGTGCGGAGTGTTGGTAAAATCGCCTACTCGGCGGTGTGGAAGTTTTTTGTTAAGACGCCTGAGGAGGTGAACATGGCTATATGTAGAATCTGTGGTCAGAAAGTGAAGGGTGGCCAGGGTGCTAATGTCGGCACCACGGCCCTGCGCCAACATATGCAGCGTCACCACAAAGTGGCCTGGGAGAACCGTGGCTCAGATGTGGCGGTCCAGTCGGCAGCAGCAGCAGCAGCATCACCCAGTGGAACGCAGCCCATTTCAGGCAGTCAAGGATCCAGCACCTCTGCCGAAGGGAGCTGTCTCTCATCATCTTCTGCTCCAGATGCTCCTCCTCCTCCTCCTCTTATTCATCGCCACTCATTTTCGGCAGCAGTCGTTCACCGAGGCGATTGCAAAGAGACAGCGGTACGTGTCCAGCCATCCTACAGCGCAGAAGCTGACCGTGCTCCTGTCCAAGTTGCTCGTGCTGCAGTCCCTCCCTTTTCAACTGGTGGACTCTGCACCGTTCAGAGAAATGATGGCTTGTGCCGAGCCGAGGTGGAGAGTGCCAAGCCGTCATTTCTTTGCCAAAAAGTCAGTCCCAGCCCTGCACAAATATGTAGAAGAGAAGGTGGCCCAGTCCTTGAGTCTGTCGGTGTCTGCCAAAGTGCACGGCAGCGCCGACGTGTGAAGTTGCAACTACGGTCAGGGACAGTACATGTACATGGCCCACTGGGTCAATGTGCTTCCTGCCCAGCCACATGAGTAACTTGGACAGGTGACGCCACTTTCTCCTCCTCGTTGTCAAACTGCTGATCCTGCGCTAATGTCCGGCTCCTTCTCCACCACCTCAGCCTCCACTGCAGGGCCAAGTCATAGCGCTCCTCCAGCGTACCACATGTGCAGGGCACGGCGGTGTCACGCAGTTCTACGCCTGGTTTGCCTGGGCAAACGAAGTCACACAGGGGAGGAACTGCTCCGCGTCATGCAAGATGAAATTGATTGCTGGCTTTCTCCGCGACAACTAAAAATCGGAACCATGGCGACAGGCTACGGAAAGAACATGGTGTCCGCGCTGCGCCAAGGAGGGCTGAGCCATGCGCCCTGCATGGCGCACGTATTTAATCTAGTTGTCAAACGTTTCCTCAAGTCTTATACCCAACTGCAAAACATTCTAAAAATGGCCAGGAAACTTTGCATGCACTTCAGCCATTGCTACAGCGCCAAGCACACCCTCCTTGAGCTGCAGCGGCAGAATGTGACGTTTCCACCCGTTGGAATTCTACCCTCCATATGTTGAACCGACTGTACGAACAGAGAAAGGCTATAAACGATTTCTTAATGATCCAAGCGGACAGGAGTACTCCCCTGTGTAATTTTGATGTCAGCCAGTGGCAGCTCATGCGTGACACCTGCAGCTTGCTCAGGCCCTTTGAGGAGGCCATGTTATTTGTCAGTCGCCAGGACTACGGTATGAGCAACGTCATTCCACTGCTTCATGTCCTGGAACAGATGCTGCAAAATCTTTCTGGTCAGGGACTGGAGACTGCATCTCATGGCCACATGAGTCCGGTGGGGGCTGATCTGGAGGAGGACATTGGAGCACAAGCATTTAGTGGTTTTTCTACCCAAGTGACAGAAGAGGAGGAGCAGGAGCAGCCAGAGGAGGTAGAGGGAGATGAGGAAGATGAGGCAGATGACCCAGAGACACCATGGCAGTATACAGTGGAGTTGGAGGCAGGGAGTCCCTCCGAGTCACTTGCGCAAATGGCCCGATGCATGCTCACTTGCTTGTAGTGACAGCTGAATAGTCACCATCCGGCAGAGGGATGACTTCTGGCTCTCCACCCTCTTGGACCCTCGCTACCGGTCCAAAATGGGGGCCTTTTTTCACCTGCTGAGAGGGAGGACAAACTGAAGTACTATAGAGACATCCTATGTACTCAGTTGGCTGCTGCCTATCTGCGTCCTCGTCCATCCTCTCGCAGGTCTGACTGGGGGGTCCCTCAGTGCTCACGTACCACTGCCACGGCTGCTGTGGGGGGTGGGGGTAGGAACAGTACCAGCTCCATCAGCAGCAACTTGAGTCTGGAGTCGCTGATGAGCAGCTTTCTTCACCCGCCAAGTGCGGAAAGTACTCACCAGCAGCGGCAGCAGCAGCAGGTAGACCAGGAGCAGACCCTGAACCAGCAGGTGGTGGCCTACTTGGACAGCACCCTGCCACCCCACATTGAAGATCCGCTGGACTACTGGGCAGCCAAATTGGATTTGTGGCCGCAACTGGCCGAGTTTGCACTGGAGAAGCTGTCCTGCCCGGCTAGTAGTGTGGCATCAGAGCGGGTGTTCAGTGCGGCGGGGGCCATAGTTACCCCAAGGAGAACTCGCCTGTCCTTCCAAAATGTGGAAAGACTCACCTTTGTCAAGATGAATCAGGCATGGATCAGCCAGGATTTCCACCCACCAACGCCTGATGCATCAGATTAGATCAGCCATGATGCGTCACCCAAACCTTGACAAATGAGACTGTATTCTTCAGGCTACCTGCCTCAGCCACTCTTATGATGCTGCCACCCTCCTGATGCCACACATCTACCAGCTGCTCCTTCTAACACCCAGCATCTTTACCAGTGACTGGTATTGCCACCCACCTCTCCACTCTGTCAATATGTAGCCGTCTGATGATGCTGCCACCTCAACAATCAGGTCTCCTCATGCTGTTACTGCTGTCACCTCCAGGCTATGTCAACATGCCACTCTGTGCCCTGATGCTGCTGCTGCCGCCTCTACACGCTGTCTCCCCACTGCCGCTACATCCAAACTATGTAATTGTGCCACTCTGTGGCCTGATGCTGCTGCGTCCGCTGCCTCCACACGCTGTCTCCCAGCTGCCGCTACGTCCAAACTATGTAATTGTGCCACTCTGTGGCCTGATGCTGCTGCGTCCGCCGCCTACTCACGCTGTCTCCCAGCTGCCGCTACGTCCAAAGTATGTAATTGTGCCTCTCTGTGGCCTACTCATGCTGCGTCCCAGCTGCCGCCTCCACACGCTGTCTCCCCACTGCCGCTACGTCCAAACTATGTACTTGTGCCACTCTGTGGTCTGATGCTGCTGCGTCCGCCGCCTACTCACACTGTCTCCCCGCTGCCGCTATGTCCAAAGTATGTAATTGTGCCTCTCTGTGGCCTACTCATGCTGCGTCCCAGCTGCCGCCTACTCACGCTGTCTCCCAGCTGCCGCTACGTCCAAAGTATGTAATTGTGCCTCTCTGTGGCCTACTCATGCTGCGTCCCAGCTGCCGCCTACTCACACTGTCTCCCAGCTGTCGCTACGTCCAAAGTATGTAATTGTGCCACTCTACGGTATGTTGCATTTAAATTCTTTTGACTGCTGCTGCCTCTCCCAGGGTATGTCACTGTGCCATTCTGTATTTTTAAAATTAGTACCACTCCTGCTGCCTCTCCAACTCTGTTGCCTTGAAATGTATTCGACTGCTGCCTCTTGCAGTTAGCTGTTACGGTGCCACTCTGTGGCCTTAAAATTTGTTTGACTGCTGACTCTTGCAGCTTCTATTACGGTGCCACTCTGTGGCCTTGAAATTTGTTTGACTGCTGACTCTTGCAGCTTCTATTACGGTGCCACTCTGTGGCCTTGAAATTTGTTTGACTGCTGACTCTTGCAGCTTCTATTACGGTGCCACTCTGTGGCCTTGAAATTTGTTTGACTGCTGACTCTTGCAGCTTCTATTATGGTGCCACTCTGTTGCCTTGAAATGTATTCGACTGCTGCCTCTTGCAGCTAGCTGTTACGGTGCCTCTCTGTGGCCTTGAAATTTGTTTGACTGCTGACTCTTGCAGCTTCTATTACGGTGCCACTCTGTGGCCTTGAAATTTGTTTGACTGCTGACTCTTGCAGCTTCTGTTACGGTGCCACTCTGTGGCCTTGAAATTTGTTTGATGACTCTTGCAGCTGCTGTTATGGTACCACTCTCCTCTACAGCAGCATGTCAGTCATAAAATTTTGGTACGTTCTGTAGTCCTATTCCATTTTCACAGCTCAAGTACACAGGAAACCCTGTTTGTTTTGAACACTCGAATTTTTAAAAGTAAACGATTCCGGCCCCCGGGACACTCAGAGATGAGCATGGGGGAGGCGAGAGGCAGGGGCTCCCACAGGTGGTAGCTTAGCTCCCTGCAGACCGCCAGCTCGATCGCAAGATGGAACTCCGAGCTTTCTTGGCATCTTGGATCAATAATGACATTTTGTCACAGTCCAGGCAAAGCTGTAGCCTGCGCTGCACCTCCTCTGTTCCCGTCCGCTGGCACAACCAGCCTCTATACTGATAAGAACATATGCTACAGTTGATCTTAGCCAAAAGGACGAGAATTCTTTAGTACTGGCGGCTCTTCAGGGTATGTCCTCATGCCACTCTCCGGCCTGATGCTGCTGCCGCCACCGACTGCACATGTCGTCTCCTAGCTGCCGCTACCTCAAAATTAGGTAATTGTGCCACTCTATGGCCTCCAAATTGTACTACTACTTCCACTGCTGCTGCCACTTCCAGGGTCTGTCATTCTGCCACTCTGTGTCCTACTCATACTGCTGCCACCTGGCCACATTGTTGTTGTGCCACTGTATAGTCTGCTGATGCTGCTGCCACTGCTATCTCCAACCTGTCTGGGGGGCTCTGCTTGTATAAGCGTGTAATAGAACAGGTTCTGTCGAAATGTAGGTGGAATCAGTGAATTGGTGTAAAAGGCGTGCGCTTTTGGCGCTCTAGTAGGATCTTGGGCCTCTGCACGATTCTTTATAGCTGGTGCTAACATTGACCTGTAAAGCTGAGTTCAGACTTGAGTTGTTTGGTGAGTTTTGGCCCCTTAACTGCCCAAATACATAAAAGTGTGCAGCGATTCTAAGAAGCCTATTATGTGCGTGTCACATTGGCTCACAGTATTCTTCCACTACCACAGTAGAACAACAAGTGTACTCAAGCGCAATGCTGGCATTCACTGTAATGTTGATTTGTACGCTAATGCTACGCATTGTATGCTAATGCATACGCATTGTGCTCTAATGCGTACAAATTCAGTTAATTAGCATACTTTTACAAGCGAAAGGAGTAAAAGAGGAGAAGTCGCGATTGTGACCTTTTTCTATTAACCAGACACCCTCCCCTCTTCCGAGCGGGGGGTGCCTGGTTTAGTCCCATTGACTAACATTATGCTCGGTTGCTCGGCCAGAGCACCCGAGCATACGAGCACAAAAGTGCTCGCTCAACACTACTCCCTATGCGTTTTACTGTAAGGCACAGTGTTCTACACCACTATCCAGGCTCTCTGCAGCCCGGAAGTAGTCGTTTTTTAACGCGATTCGCAACAAATTTATTCGTATCGAAGCAAATCTTTTCCGAAAATTTGGAGAACCAGCCGAATCGAATTTTTGAAAAATTCGCTCATCTCTAGTAGTAATAGGACTGCGGCCATTTTGTTTCTCCTAATCATTGCTCCCTAGACAAAACGAGCCTTTATAACCTGCTCAATACCATTTCTACAGGGAAGCATGGTGGTGGCGGCATCATGCTGTGGGGTGTTTTTCAGTGGCTGGAACAGGGAGACTGGTCAAGATTGAGGGCAATTCAAATGGATCAAAGTAGAGAAATATTCCTAATAAAAACCTGATCCAGAGTGTCCACCGACCGTCCCCATCCAACAACCTGACAGAGCTTGAGAGTATCTACAGAGAAGAATGGCAAAACATCCCTCAAATCCAGTTGCTCAAACCTTGTGGCCTCATCCCCAAGAAGACTGAAGGCTGTAATCACTGCCAAATGGGTTTCAACTATGTCCTGAGTAAAGGGGGTGAATACTTATGTCAGTGGTAGATTTTAGTTTTTGATTTTCAATAAATTTGCAACAATTTCAAACATTCTGCTTTCATTTTTTTCATTATGGGGTACAGATTGTAGAATGAGAGGGAAAATCTGAATTCTTTTTTTAATTTTAGCACAAGCCCGCAACATAACAAAGTGAATGCACTGTAAAACTAAACATATAATCTGTTTTATATCTTAGTATCCCTACTTGCCTGTAACAAAATAGGTAAAGGAAAAAAAGGAACTGTATAAAATGCAAATTAACAACAGAAACATCAATAATAAAAAAAAATATCAATATCCTACCTGGTGGCAAGGTTGGAAAGTGGAACTATGCTGCCACCTGGTGGTCGACACCATTTTTACCATATTTTAAAAAAATTCAATACAGTACCGTACAATACAATACCGTACATACTGTATTCACGAGTTCATTGAATACATTCATTCATATGAATCTCAGTCTAATTATCACTTGAAGACTAATTTCAGTACCACCGGCCAAGTGGAATTGAATTAGTAATGATTCTTACTATCCAGCTTTATATCTTAGACTACTTTCATATCTGCGGCTGCCTGCCGGACCCAATTGACTATAATGGAGTCTGGCAGAAATCTGTCAACTATCCAGCAAATATGTTGCCAATCAGGCCAGGCAAAATCTGCTGCATGGAGCATTTTTTTCCTGCAGATTCCCAGCATTCTTTGCCCGAACAGCCTGCCGGGACAGGGAGAAAAACAAACAAAAGTACAAATAATAAAGCAAATACAGTAGTGCCATAATATTATAGAAAATGTACTATTGCTAACGCTCCATTATAAATGTGAGATTCTTGGCAAACACATTTTGTACAAAATCATTTGTGCCTGTCCACCAACGAAAAGGCGATCTCTTCAGGACAGGAACCTGAACTAAATACTACCTCCTCTGGTGCCATACCAGCCTCCATTAAATTCAGAGAATGCAGGTTCCACATGCATGCTGAGCCCATTCTGTATTTTTCCTCTCCCGGTGCCATTGTGGTACCAAATGAGGTATAATACAGTGTGGACTTAGCATGCATGTGGAACCTGCATTCCCTGAATTTAGTGGAGGCTGGTATGGAACCAGAGGAGGTAGTATTTAGTGTAGGTTCCTGTCCTAAAGAGATTTCCTTGTTGTTGGCGGACAGGCACAAATAATTTTGCACGAAATGTACTTGCCAAGAATTTCACATACAGTGCCTTGAGAAAGTATTCGGCCCCCTGGAACTTTTCAACCTTTTGCCACATGTCAGGCTTCAAACAAAAAGATATAACATTTTAAATTTTTGGAGAAGAATCAACAACGAGTGGGTCAAAATTGTGAAGTGGAACGAAATTTATTATTACAAAAAAAGTTAAATGATCTAATAAATTTCGTTCTACTTCACAACTGTGACCCACTTGTTGTTGATTCTTCACCAAAAATTAAAAATGTTATATCTTTTTGTTTGAAGCCTGACATGTGGCAAAAGGTTGAAAAGTTCCAGGGGTCCGAATACTTTCGCAAGGCTCTGTATATAACGTAGCATTAGTACATTTTCTTTAGTGAGTATGGCACTATTAAATTTACTTGATTATTTGTGTTTGCAGAGTGCTGTTGCCTAACCCCTGCTTTTTTTTCTTTTAGAGCAAACAAGTGGACATACCTTTTAATTACCAACATGACCTATCGGTGGTAGATTTCCCATGTAAATTGCTGCAGTTTTCAGTGAGTTTTAGTTTTTCATTGAGATACCCTGGAAAATCTGCACTGTGTAATCATACACTAGGGCCCATTCTGAAGATAAGAGCAGGTCACAGAGGTGGAGCGACCTGCCAACAATGTCTCAGTTAAGATGACCCCATTAAACAGAAATATAGAAGCAACTTGACAAATATGTTTCCATATATCCCCTACTTCTACACAACGGTGTCTGTAGGCTATTACTTTATCACCTCTTTGTGCCAAATTAGGTATACCAAAGTGCTTTGTACATAGAGGATGTGTAGGGGAGGCTTCCAGTATGTTCCCAAACCTGCAAAGCACTTCATAACCAAAGCTTTGGCAAACTCCTGGAAGTTTCAGTTATCACTCATTAGTGCTAGACTTTTAGGCTAGGGCTACACGGTCGCGCCAGGATCGCTGAGTAGCGGGGATCCAATAGAATAAATGGGATCGCTGCCACAGTTGCAAGAAATCCAACAGGGCTGGACTTCTTGCAACTGTGGCGGAGATCCCATTCATTCAATGGGATCCCCGCTACTCAGCGATCCTGGCCATGACAGGTGTCACGCGACCAGTGACAGATGCAGTGCGCATAATTGCATAGAAGTCAATTTACTGCTTTGGACTACAAGCTTTAGATCAATAGTTAATGAAAATTTCTACAAAAAGTCTAGGTGCAGGCTCAGCCTTAAAGGGTTGTCTCACTTCAGCAAATGGCATTTATCATGTATTGTGATTGTCCATATTGTCTCCTTTGATTCATTTTTCCATCGCATTATACACTGCTCATTTCTAGGGGTTATGACCACCCTGTAATCCAGCAGCGGTCGTCATGCTTGCACACCAGCACACCATAGGAAACAGCGTTGGTTACTCTGGTGGCCAAGACCACGGGAGAGAGCATAGCCGCAAATGCGCAGTTTGCCCCTGGAAATGAGCAGTGTATAATATAATGCAAAAATGAATGAAGAGGCAAAGGAGGCAATATGGACACTCACAATACATTAGTAGGTGCCTGGCATTAACTTTCTCTACTTAATACATGTCATTTACTGAAGTGAGACAATCCCTTTAACAGCTATTCTGTTTAGCATTGCAGAATTTTTTTTTAAATCATATAGGGTGGGTTCCTTGATAATATTGCATAAAAACTGGATATATTATTACAACACTGGTTCAACTCAATTTAAGGTAGTTTTTTTTATCCAATATGCTGTACATATAGGTAATTTAACAACTCTTTTCAGAATGCGTCCACCTGGGTGACAGCTGATTTTTAAACACCAAACCTATTTCCCTTAATAAGGTAACATTAACCCATATACAGGATAAGATATAACACCAATAGAAATATATGTAGCTAAATAATAAATAACTTGATCATCACACTTTCAACATGATTATACCGTCAATTTTTATTCTAAGATGTATTAACACCATGATTGGTGTACAAAAAAAGATTAAAAAGATAAAACAACCACGCTGTTGTGGTGGCCAGACAATGGGATAGAAACTAGTAAAGCGCAAGTCTTAGTGGCGATCATCTCCTCTTCTACTGGAGGTGAAAACTTGGTCAGGACTCTACCCTCTAAAGGAACAACTTTTTAGCAAATGAGGCAGTGGAGAAATGGCCCAAGGATCATTGAAAGGGGTTTAGGCCGAAACCCTTCTGCCTGGTTTGATCCTTGCTATGGGGCCCTTACTTCTCTATGTACGCCACCTATACACAGCACAGCAATAAAACTGTGAAAATCCATCAGTTATAGGAAAAAAATAAATAAAGTGTAGTACAAAGTATAGAAAAAAACAATTCATAATACCAACTAAAATGTACAGTCCCGTCACAAGTCAGACCACCACTTTCTCAAGGGGTCCCAGATGATTTTGCCTGGGTAAGGAGAATGTACTATTATATGTTGGCAATGCAGTGGAGTGATCGCCCATATATTCAAGGATGTCTTGAGGCTTCTAGAAAAGGAGCGGCTCCATCCCGACTCTTAGAAGTCATCACACTCTTTCCTTGGTCAATGAGTCATGAGTCAATTAGAGTATTTTAGTGGATTTCTTTTAATAAAAATCACATCAAAACTTTTGACAAAAACAAGGGCTAAATTGGTCTGTGTGAAGATTACAGCTGTGGACTGGAAATGGTAGAATTTGTCAAACTTTAAAAAAAAATTTTTTCATTTGTAAAAATTCACTTATCTTTACCGATATTAAAATGCAAGGCAAGTTGTAAGCAGTATTCATAAAGTAACAGTGCGCTAATGGATTGATACATTGCATTCTTATTAGATCCATAATACAAAATGGCTGTTTTGAGAAATAGAGGGAATTAAAATTGAAATTTTGATTTTGGAATCTAATTTTGGCAACATTATTTGAAAATTCTTATCAGTGAGATTAGATGCAATGTATTATGTCACTGTGACCAAGAGCAAACAAAGTTATCCTGACCTGCCCAATGATTAACCATCTATATTATGATTCAATTGAAATACAAAATAATAAAATCATAATTAAAAAATTACAATAAACTTTCATTAAGATCTGTATAAAATTCTAATTTGTCCTCTATTAGAATATAATTTCCATCTTTTGGATCACAGTCATATATTATATTACTATGAACGACCCTCGTAAACAAAACTTGGAATCACTGGAGGAAAGTTGATCATTTACCAGTGGTGATCGTTTCCAAGATGACGTGCTCCAGAATATTTGGGTATAAATACCCCTCGTTGCTGGAGGTTTGGTATTCACCATCATCATGAGGGGAATCATCCTAGCTCTACTGCTCGCACTAGCGGGTGAGTGGCTGCACCGGATTCAGCTCCGTCTGAAGATTTACATTTTTTTTACATCAAAAATTTCTACTTGTCTAATTTTCTAGAATAGATATAAATGTAGTGTTTATTTTACTTTGATAGCATTTCTAGTGAATGTATTGCATATAATATTTGATCATAAAATCAAACGCTTAAGAAATATTTCTCTATTTTATCCCTGATTTTACAGGTAGTGAAAAATCACAAAACGGTAAGTATTTTTCATTTCTTATTAAAAAAAAACAACTAGATTTTTTGTATTTTATGTTTTTGGCGCAGAATTTTGTCTTTTCATAGCCCAAGCAAAAATATACATACAGCATTATAGCTATGGTTCTTAATTTTGGGCAGTCCCTTTTTATTAGAAGCAGGGGCCCAGCTATAGGGGATGCAGAGGTAGTAGTCGCTAATGGGTCCTGGAGACTGAGGGTTTCCCAAAGACCCCTCTGCCAAATAAAAAGGCAGCAGTATTATTGAAAGCACATGGAAGGTGGGTCCTGATACAGATTTTGCATTGGGGCTCTGGATCTTCAAGTTATGCTTCGGTTTAGAATGTTTCCTTGATGACAGCTGATCATAGAGTGTCCTGCTGGGGCCCTCAGTGATTAGCTGTAATCTATGGAAGAACCAGCAGCAAGTGTATTGTTTCCCTGCAGCACACCCACAGGAGAAATGGAACATTACACATGTCTCATTATAATCAATAGGGTGTCCTTGTGATCTATGAATGTATTTGGCTCTCCGCTGTAACTAGAATAAGGGATCCCATCTCTATTAAACCAGGCGACCCTAAAATGTGTCTTTTAAAACAGGTTTTCTAAACCAGGCAGCCCCTTTAAGAATGGTTACTTACTTTCCTATACTTACTGACTATATAAGTGCATAAATATAAATATGCAAAAAATCTACATAAATGTAAAGTAGGTTGGTGGAAAATAGCTTACCCCATATGCCTTTGGATTGCAAATTTATTGGGAGGGCAAATGGTGCAGTTGCTCTGGGGCCTCCACCAGCATGGGGATCTAGGGGGCTTCCATCACCTATATTCCTTTATGGCCATTGCGAGATCATATACAGCCTAAAAAGTGTCTTTCAAAACAGGTTTTCTAAACCATACAGCCCCTTTAAGAATGGTGAATTATTGACAAGAATACTGTAACAAACTAATCACCTGTGACCACATGGCTAAAAAATATTCTGTCCTGTATTTATAGAACAACTTTTAAACCCATCCAAGACCTACGTGTACAACTATGAAGGAATTACCTTGAGTGGCATGCCTGATAAAGGCTTGTCAAAGGCTGGACTTAAGTTGAACGTCGAGGCTGAGATCAGTGGCTTTGCTCAGAGAACATTCATCCTGAAGGTAATCATGAGAAAATGGGATCTAGTGGTGGATGTATAGGAAATAGAGATGAGCGAGCATGCTCGGGAGCAATTTTCGAGTAGTAGTGTACGCATTTTATAATATGTACGCTAATGCATATGCATCTTCTAATCTGTACACTAATGCGTACGCATCTTATAAATTTGTACGCTATTGCGTACAAATTACAAGATGCGTACGCATTAGCGTACAGATTAGAAGATGCGTACGCTACTACTCGAAAATTGCTCCCAAGTACGCTCTGCCGAGCATGCTCGCTCATCTCTAATAGGAACCTAATTTTGCCCCTTTTAATATCTTTCATATCAAAAAGCATGTAGTAATATCCTGATCTCTATGAACAACATCATATCAAAACTGTTTTTGAGTGGCTGACTTGGGTAATATCGACAGTTTTTCTACATTTTATATCCATTCAAAATGTCCACATATACCACTCCCTCCCTAATGTATTCATTGAGTTGATTGTAGTAGACCTGTCCATCACAACCTGCTCGCAAAGCACAGTCTATATTGACAGCACAGTCCAGTTGATATAAGAAATACAAGCTCTTACTGCTCCTTGGCTCCTTATGCACATTCATCCTACAGTATTAATTCCTAGTACAAAGAGGAAGAATAAAACATAGATTATTCATTATAAAACATTGTCTTGTGGGCTTTCATTTACCTGCTGTTCCTTTTCAGGTCCAACAAGTTGACATCAAGGAATATAATGGCCAGTGGCCAAGAGATCCTTTCACTCGATCCCCTAAACTTACCCAAGCCATTGCGGAACAGATCAAACATCCCTTTAAGTTTGAATACCACGATGGCCGGGTTGGTGATGTGTTTGCTGCAGAGGGGGTCTCAAGTACAGTGGTCAACATCATTCGAGGAATCCTCAATTTATTGCAAGTTCATTTTAGAAAGTCCCAGAATGTTTATGACTTAGAAGAGGTTTGTACAACTGTATTCTTTATTATCTATCTTCTCATCTTTCTGTTTCATAGTTCGATCACTGTTTTTGCATCAATTTACATTTATTTCAAGTCTATTTCTTCATTCATATACATAGCCACCATGATAATTCTCTTGATTGCCCTTGAGAACAGCAACTTTTTTCCAATTATCAAAATTTAGAAAATTTAAATTTTAGAAATTTAGAAAATAAATATGTCAGTCAATTGTGGTACAGCATAAGTAAGGTACTAAAAAAGTTACTTAGCATTTTCTGTAAATGTCAGGTTTTCAAAAATAGAGTTTTTCTTCAATCTTTATGCCAATTTTAAGAGTTTAGTGACATCAATAGACAGGGGCGAAAACATAAGAAAGGGGTTTACTTATAACCTTAGATATGTAGCACTATATAAGTGCATAAAATAAATATGTTAAAAATCTACATAAATGTAAAGTAAGTTGGTGGAAAATAGCTTACCTCATATGCCTTTGGGTTGAGCAAGCCTAACTAGGGCAGGACTATTGGGAGGGCAAATGGTGCATTTTTTTTTCTCTGGGGCCTCCACCAGCATGGGGACCTAGGGGGCTTCCATCACCTATCCTCCTTTATGGCCATTGTGAGATCCTATCCAGCCTAGAAGTGGTGGTCACCTTTTCATGTGCTCACTCATTTTGAGGTGTAAAAAAAATTGTTGGTTTCACTATCCATTTAGCAACCAGTGGAGAGATTTACATGCATGTATGACCCCCTCTGCTATATTTAACTGCAGTAGGGGGTCAGGTGAGGACTGTCGTAGAGGTGCGATAGAGTTCAAAGTGTCGAGGAGCCTCAACCAACATTAGTCCAGCCGTAAAATGGGTTGACATAAGTTAAATAACACATTCTTAGCACCATACCTCTCTGGGCCCAAAATGTCAACCTATATATTCTCCATATCCACTAATTCTTGATTCCTTCATATAGGACTGTATCTCTGGAAAGTGTCCAACTAGATATATGATCCAAGAAGAGGACAAGAAGTCCAATACAATCATCCTTATTAAATCCCGGGACCTTGGAAAGTGTGAGGACCGTGCAGTAAAGAGATTCGGAATGACCTTCCTTGAACCTTGCAGAGAATGCCAACAGGTAAATGAGAATTCATATTCAAGTTAATGAAGGCTTGGAGGACATTCTAAATACTCAATCATTCTCACTGTCTTCAGAAATCCAAGAACTTGCGTGGAATGCTTACATGCACATACAGAATTAGGAATAAGGCCCAAGGAGCAGTCATTGAGGAAGTTAAGGCCAAGGAAGTCTTCCAGTACTCACCTTTCTATGAACTTTATGGAGCTGCTGTAACGGAAGTCAGGTACAGTATATACTAGAATATATTAAGGAACAATATATAAAACACAGTCAAGGAAAGTAGTTCATTGATGAACACAATACAAAATGTGTTGGCACTTTGGGACAAATTTATTAAGACCAGCATTTTAGACGCTGGTCTTAATAAGGCCCTGCGCTGGTGGTGGATCCGCCGGCCTCTACATAACTTTGGTGTATCCACCACCGCTACTAAATGTAAGACAGCTTCCTTGCTATCTTACACTTAGACCATTTTCTATACCTAAAACAGGCGTAGAAAATGATAAATGAGACGGGTCTGCTGGGCCGTCCCCTTTCCCGCCCACTTTTTGAGACCTGGCGCTAGCGGGCAAAAGTTGCAGATTGCGGCACCACAATCTGCGCCAGAAATACTCCTAATAGAGGTGTATTTCTGTTTACTAAATGACCCCCTTTGTGACTTTGTTAACATAATACACATTATTTTTATGGTGGACCAGCCATACCATGACATTAGATGACACCAAGAACTTCTGAAGAAAAAAGATCTGTACTTGCCATACACATGAAAAATGTCTATACAAAAGACAAAAATAGAGCCTATAACGTGCTGTAGAAATCTGACAATCTTTATTAAATACATAAATAAAGTGATAAAACTATTGTATTGGGGGAGGGGGCGGCAGTGCAAGAAAGAACACCATCCCTGGCCCAAATGCGGCCTATAATGCATGTACATACAGTATATAAAGTAACACAATGGTGAACTCATTAGTAAACAGCTGTGGTAAGCTCATTAATGTGAGGCCTGCTCATATAAGGGCGTCATGTAACTATCCATCCGAAAGTGGCGCAAATCAAACAGCCATATAATGACATAAAACACCCATTACATGTCCCAGGACAGCCACAATTAGACCAAGCAAACAGGCAAAATACCTACATATATAACAACACCAAAAAGGGCTCACCAAAGATAATCAAGGCCACAAGGAGGACCAGGGATGGCGTTACTCCTGGACGAAGGACACGCTGAAACGCGCGTCGGGGTAATGCCATCCCTGGTCCTCCTTGTGGCCTTGATTATCTTTGGTGAGCCCTTTTTGGTGTTGTTATATATGTAGGTATTTTGCCTGTTTGCTTGGTCTAATTGTGGCTGTCCTGGGACATGTAATGGGTGTTTTATGTCATTATATGGCTGTTTGATTTGCGCCACTTTCGGATGGATAGTTACATGACGCCCTTATATGAGCAGGCCTCACATTAATGAGCTTACCACAGCTGTTTACTAATGAGTTCACCATTGTGTTACTTTATATACTGTATGTACATGCATTATAGGCCACATTTGGGCCAGGGATGGTGTTCTTTCTTGCACTGCCGCCCCCTCCCCCAATACAATAGTTTTATCACTTTATTTATGTATTTAATAAAGATTGTCAGATTTCTACAGCACGTTATAGGCTCTATTTTTGTCTTTTGTATAGACATTTGTTTTGGTTTATCCCTTGGAGCTCGTGCGCTCTACATGCTGTTTGAGCTAATATGATGCAGGTGGTGTGATGGTTACTATGACCAATTACTAATAATATACATATATACTAGTGTTCCCGCCATCTATTTTTGCATCTGGGTTGTTTGTTTGTGTTTGTTTTTGCCATACACATGACCTAACCAGTCAGGTAGGAGCTATTTTGCACAAAAAAAACTTTTTTTAAATTTCCAGACAAGTACTCACCCTGAAAGAGATCAAGTCCAGCAGGGTGAATGAGCCACGTGTGCAGCTAGAAAACCGCGGAGGACTGAAATATCGATTTGGCTCTGAAGTTTACCAGATGCCACTTCATTTGTTCAAGGCCAAGAACATAGAGGCTCAGGTAAGGCGCAGAGGGAAAGTTATATGTTTCTAAGGAAATGTAATCACTAGGGTTAATTTTGACCAAGTTTTGTCACGGATGAGGTTATGAACCAGGTTTCATATATTCCTAGAAGCACATGGCCATGATGAGGTTAGTATTTAGATTCAGTAGTGAAAACCTAGTGTCATGGTTGAGGCTAAAACATTGGGTCATGAGCAACCTAAACTCATGGAAAGCACGGTGGCTCAGTGGTTAGTAGTGCCTTGCAGCACTGGGGTCCTAGGTTTGACTACAACTAAGGTCAACTCCACACTCCAAAGACAAGACACCCGCTATCCCCTAATACTATGGGAAAGAAGGGTTAGACATGTGAGGTGTCATTTTGAAGTTACAAAAGCAAGAGTCAGAGGAGAGACTATGAACTGAGAGCTTGAGGTAGACCTACTGTACCTTACAACTCAAGCTGTAGACCTCAGTATGAAAGTATATAGGTAAAACTAGGAGTCTGTCTTTAATATCTAGACAAATATGGGAACCGTATAGCTTTACCTGGATGTCACTGCTAGGTCTCGTAATGTCCCATCATGGGTCATCTAGAGCCTACTGCTCTGTGTGATCATAGATAGCTCCAGACTAGTTGCAGCAATATTGTCTTATGTACTTTTGGCAGGTCTCAGATACTCTGCAGCACCTGGCACAGAACAACCAGCAAGAGGTACAGGCAGAAGCTCCAGCTAAATTCCTGCAACTGATCCAACTCCTGCGAGACTTGAACCCCGATAACATCCAGGCCATCTTAAAACAATATTCCGACAAACCTCTGTACTGGTAAGGACCTGCAGGCCCTGTAACTATATAATGGTCTAGGAATGAGTACGTGCAACATCAATGGTCAAGAATTAAAGGAAATAATGTCTTATGTTGTTTTTTTTTTTTCTTTAAATCAGACAACCTATTTAAAACTACCTTTCCAGGTGTGTTGCTGCATTATATACCTATAATTAGATTTGATGGTTGTGTTTTTTTTAGGCAATGGTTATCAAAAGCAATCCCTCTCATTGGCACAGCGGAGTCTCTTAAGGTTGTCAAGCGTAATATTCCAAACCAGAGCACCCAGGAAGCCGCCATGTCTATCACTCTTGCATTGCAGCATACACGGGCCAGCCAGAATGCTCTTCAGATTGCTGCTGTGAGTGTTTGGTTCTCTTTGTATATGACTATACTTTTGATCAATACCTTAGTGATGGTAATATTCATAGCTCCAATGAATATCAATATCTGCATAGTTTATAGTAACCCATTAGAAGAACCCTCTGCCATAAAATATATGGAAACATTTCTGGAGGTTATTAGAACTGGATATACATGAGTTAACGGTGGGGGTGATAGGGGGTAAGGACTTTTCTGGACTTCATGTTAGCCATCCCAATGAGAAAAAATGCAGTAAGCAACTCCAATATATAGAATGGCTAACAGGGATCTCCATTCATAAAATGTAGACTTGGGGGTCAAGGAAGTTAGAAAAAACATGGCTTCTATGTTCCAAAAAGAGGCGCCTGGTATTGCATCTCAACTCTAATAAATTGAATGATGCTGACCTGCAATACCACACACAGGTGTGGAACTATTTATTGGAGAAATTGGCCCTGTTTTTCTATTCCTGGACAACCCACTTAAGATACATAGTCAAGAACATCTCCAGTAATTATATCCAAAAATGACTTCGTGGCACACTGCAAGTTGAAGCTGGATGTCGGGTTCCCACCCCGTCTGCAGTGAAACGAAACACTCCAGCACAGTCAGAGTAGTACTGTTCTATTAGGGGCCAGCTGTTCCATTCTGCAAAATACGGAATGCACACGGATGCCATCCGTTTTTTTTGCAGATACGCAATTTGCGGACCTCAAAACACAACGTTCGTGTGAAAGTAGCCTAAGACTAGAAAAAAATACTTAAAATGTATTCACTATCCAATTAATTGTATAATAATTTGTTTTGCTAATCAGGAACTTGTGGAGGATTCTAGAGTCCAAAATTCCCCAGTACTGCTCAAGGCAGCCATGTTGTCCTATGGAACAATGGTCAACAAATTCTGTTCAACCACCCAAGCATGCCCGGAATCGGCTCTTCAGGTGAGTGATTTAGCAGGTTAGTCAGGTTGTTTGTTCCAGCAGTAGAATACATAAAATTTTATCCCCCAAATGTAGATGTAAATTAATGAGCAAATGGGCAAAAAACCTAAACCAATCCATACCAACTAATGATGAGTGACCTTTGATGAATCTAGTTCACATTACACAATGAAAGTCAACATCTGATGGGTTCCTATTTTGCAACTTCCTTACAAAAGATCTAATATGGAAAATCTCTCTGTGTTTAAGCTCCTCCATGATTTTGCTGCTGAAGCTGCCAACAAGGCTCGCAGTGAAGAAATGTCCATAGCCATGAAGGCTATAGGTAATGCTGGACAAGTTTCAAGCATCAAACGTCTTATGAAATGCTTGCCAGGATTTTCCTCTAGCGCCAACCAGCTGCCAGTTAGAGTTCAAGTCGATGCTGTGATGGCCCTCAGGAACATAGCCAAGAATGACCCCAGGAGAGTAAGTGCCTTAGGGTTCATCTTTTGGTGGTTACAATATGAGACCACATGTAGACAATATGATACATGACAACCCTTCATGAACATATTTTTTTCTGTGTAGGTTGAGGAAATTCTGCTCAGCATCCTAATGAATCGTAGAACTCACACTGAGGTCCGTATGATGGCTGCCGCAGTTCTCGTGGAGTGTAGACCATCTGCCGCCACCGTGACCACCATGGCTCAAGCCATACAGAAGGAGACTAAAGTTAACCTGCAGCTGGCTAGTTTTGTCTACTCTTACATGAAGGCCTTGACCAAAGCTGCAGCCCCAGAAAACCGTGAGCTGTAAGTGGAGATCTCTTACAAGACATGGACCATGGATAGAGACTATGAGTTCATCTAATATTTTGCTTACATATTTCTAAACTAATTTAGGAAAGAAGCTTGCAACGTCGCCATCAAAATCATGAACCCAATGCTTGACAAACTGAGCATGCGCTACAGCAAAGCTCTCAACCTTGATATGTTTAATTGTAAGTAATTATTGCAAAATGGAGCACAAGTAACTGTATAAGACTACATAGACGTAACTTGAAGCTTTCAGGCCCCTGTGTAAAACCAATTGTCAGTGTCACTGTATGTGGCCATTTTAATGGTTATATGGTGGGACGTCTATCTCATACTACCCCAGTGAGACCATGCATATACCATGCCAACAGTGACATTATGATTGAGTTAATTATTCCAGCATAATTTAATAAATACTCTCAAAAAGACCAGTTCTTTGAGAGACGACCTTTGATGGATCTGTTGGTGGCTTTTCAATTCCCTCATATATATATATATATATATATATATATATTATCCCCTTCTTTGAAGTGATGGCAGCTTTAGTAGACTATTATCAATGCAATTTCGGGTCTCAAACAGGTTTTACTGCTTTTAAAGATGGGAGCCTTTGAAGTTTAAAAAGATGGTAAGACTCTCAAAGTCAACACGGTACAGTATAGTAGCCTACATAATAATACATGTATGTATTTTATTGTATAGACCCTCTGATGGCTGGAGCCACTGCTAATGTCCTTGTTATGAACAGTCCTACCACCACTCTGCCAACTGCCGTCATCTTCAAACTGCGCGGATACGCGGCTGGTGCAAGCACAGATATTTTTGAGGTAAGACTTTTTTGCGTGATCTTTTTCAAGGCATAAATAATATGCTAATTATATTTACATTGATAATCTACTCCTCCTTTCAGTTTGGTGTACGGGCTGAAGGCCTTCAAGAAGTCCTCAGAAAAGAGAACATTCCCTTTAACCAGTATTCTATGCAGAAAAACATTGTTAAGGTTATGAAAACTGTGAGTATTACCATTTTGTCTTGATTTTAGGATTATCATTGCAATAAATAATTCTTTAAACTTTTATTTCTTTTTTATTTCTTTTTAGCTGACTGGATTTAAACATCTACCATCCGAGGTACCTCTAATCTCAACATATGTTAAGTTGTTCGGTCAAGAAATCTTCCAGACTGAGGCCACCAAGGAAACCATCCAAAATGCTTACAGAGTAAGATTGTTTGTACCTATTTTAGATAACATTTGTCATATTCCATTAGTGTTTTTTTTAACTTTTGTTTTACTCCATTTCTAGATCATGACAGAGCCAGCTGCCCGCCATTCTATCATAAACAGAATAATCAAGAAGCTTCTTAATGGACTTGTAGGACAATGGACACAACCCATTCTATTGTCTGAAGTTAGACAAATCCAACCCACTTCCATGGGTCTTCCTCTTGATCTCAGCGTACACTCTGCTGCTGTTGGCAATGCTGCTGTTAACCGTAAGATATATTACATTCATTGGATCTTGCTGCTAGGTGCCATCAAGTCCATTTGGACCACTCAGACCTTTATGAATAGTGTGTCTCCCGACCATCTTGAATTGGTCTTTTGTGCATATGGAAGATCTGGATCATTGATTTGATCAAGGAACAAAGTATATGTAATCTTCAAAAAATATCAAGGTCCTACAGCTCTTGATGCTTTCTTCTGGGGAACTCTTGACCAGGTTCCAAGGAACCACAGCTTCCCAAGGTGTTCTGTTTCTCCATCCTGGACTACACAATGGTGGATGCTGGTCGTCTTTTGAAATATAAATAACAATATACCAACGTACTGCTTCAATGACTAGCAATACTTCTGCCTTCCAACTTTATTTTATCCTGAAGATATCTTGCATTATATTTTTCAGTTAATATGAAAGCAAACCCAACACCATCAAGTGACCTGAGTGTTGCTCAGCTTTTGCAATCCAATATCCAATTCCATGCTGATGTAACCCCCAGGTAAGTATATTGTAATTACAAGTTTATGAATACGGGGCAATCACATGGAGATAACTGTTCACTGTCTATTGTATTTTAGTATTTCAGTGCAAACAGTGGCAAGCATGGGAGTAAACACACACTTAGTACAATGTGGAATTGAATTTCAATCAAAGATTCAGGCCATCACCCCAGCGCAATTCACTGCAAAGTTTGATGCTAAAGAGAAGAATGTCAAGATGGAATTTGAACCAAACCAGCAAGAAAAGGACCTAATAACCGCAAGGTAGTGTTCAAGGGATGAGTGGTGAAAATAATACGGAAGGGTGTTTTTTCCATTGCTGCTTAAAGATATGTAGGGAATTCAACGAGAGCCTGTGACTTGAGCTTTTAAAAAATAAAACAAGACCATTAACAATAAAAAATGAATTAAACAGATTGTCCTATTTAGTATCTCGCCACTAAAAGCTTATAACAGGTTGTCCCGATGCAGGCACCCCCTGCGATCAGCCGTAAACTGCGGGTGAGCCTCACGGCAAGTGTTTAATCTCTCTACAGTGCCACCACAGGAGAAATAAAGCATTACACATTTGAAAGCAATGGGCTGTCTTTATGTTGAACAAATGTGCTGGGTCCTCCAAAGAAAACGATGATCAGGATCCCACCTAAGAGATGAGGTTTCTGTGGAATCACCATCTTTTGACTAGGCTACCCCTTAAGGGACACTTTTGACAATCCCTACTTGTTGGAAATGTTGCTTGACAATATGTAGATCTCAAAGAATCCCACTGGCGAGTGTTCCCTTTTAGTCATTTGAAATATGGCTGTAAGGGTTAAATTTCCCCGCAATACCACCATAGGGGAAACTGAACATTACTCAGCAGAGTAGGAAGGTTCTTCCAGAGTGAGCCACTGTTACAGCTTTCCACTCTGGCCAAGAGACCTCTCGAATTCTGTACAGGTTTTATTATATTCAATACAATTATTTTTTTTTATAACAGGACTCAAGTGTTTGCTGTGTCCAGAAATGTGGAAGAGTTGGAAGCAGCAAAGAAGACACCAGTTGTCCCCAAGGGAACCGAACAGAGCATTCTGCAGAAACATTTTGAAAAGTCTCAAAGGACTTCAGCAGAAGCAACTAGCGTGATGGTAAGGTTCAAGAGTGTCATGTAGGAAAGTGATTATGATTTAACCTACAGGGCCAATAGGACTTTTACAGCAGATCATTAGATACTGAATTGATCAAAAATAGTCACCAGTTATATCATTCATAAATATATGTTTTCATTTTCAGGAGGGATCTTCAGAATTCATTGCCAAGAAGTATGCTTACCCTGGAGTGACAGGACAACATCAGGCGTTACCTACTAAACTGTTCCACTTCTGTCTCAAAATTCCAAAAGTTAATCTCCATCTCTGTTTGCAACATCAATCTCATACCGCTGCAGGACACAGACATACCTTCCTTTACCAGATTGTAGGACAACATGAAGCAAAACTCACAGTGAAACCAAGTAAGTGACCTCCCCACATCCTCCCCCAATATACTCTACTTTTCTAACCGCCTGTTGACTCTGAAGGTTCCAGGTTAAGTAACCTCCAATCCTTTAACTGTTACAGCTCAGAAAGAGGTAGCCATTGAAAAAGTGCAACTAGAAATAACTGCAGGACCCAAAGCAGCCTCAAAAATAATTGCTTTAGCTGACCTGGAACAGAAAGAAGGTGAACACCTTGAGGAATCTGAAGTTCAGAAGAGGCTGAGGACCATCCTTGGAATTGATGATGAGTATAAGGTAATTTGTAGTTTGATTGAGTAGAACGTGTGTCTCCTTCGCAAAAATGATTGCTTTAGAGTGTCGTTCAATTGTCCCTTACATGATTTTCTATCACTTATGATGATACAGGCCAGAAACGAGAGCTTACATATGCGCAAAAGCAAGAAACATGATGCAAGGCACAAGAACCAACAATCAAGTAGCAGTAGCTCATCCAGCAACGACAGGTCAAAACAGCGCCACCATCAACAGCAAAAAGGGCAACAATCATGGGAAAAGCAGCATAACAAAGGTGATCGACACAATCCCAAGAGCAGCAGCAGCAGTAGCAGCAGCAGCAGCAGCAGCAGCAGCAGTAGCAGCAGCGGCAGTAGGAGAGCAGGTCATAAGCACCAACAGAGCAGCAGTAGCAGTAGCAGCAGCAGCAGAAGCAGCAGCAGCAGCAGTAGCAGCAGTAGCAGCTCAAGACAACAACATAAGGATAGAAAACACCAGCAAACGTCTCATCAGCAGAACAAACACAAGCAGCAAGGAACCCATCACTACACTGATGATACTGAATATGAGCAGGTATTATTAAATTATTATAACATTTAATGCATTTAAAGGCTATGAACACTTTCTGGAGCAAATTTTGTAAAGATTTCATTTTACTCATTTTGGGCCAAAACTATTTTTTTTAAATGGGTCTTTATTAAATATGTCCAGCATTTTTGGTTAAGTTAAGTTTTAGCTTGACTGTAAGTCGTACTTTCACTTTGAACTTTTCTCTGAGCTCCTGACAGCTCTTAAACACTTTTTAAAGTCATATTCCTCCCGGTAAGATAAGAATTAAGCTAAAATGAGTGTTTAGGAGTTGTCAGGAGTTCAGTGATCAGGCTTCACATGAGCTGTCCCTGACAGAACACGGTGAAACAGACAGCTTACCACAAGATAATCTCAATGCTGTACAGAGAAAGGGCTAATTTTTTTTTAATAAGAACCAATTCAAATAACGATTTTTAGTGCAGGATGAGCACAGTGCAAGAATAAAAAAATGATTGCCCCCAAAGGAGTCCATAGCCTTTAATTGTAAATGTATACCATTCATGTTTGCCTGCTTTTAATATGTGCCCTTGGTTGTCTTTCAAGGACGATCGTGAAATCTTTGAACTACGCTTCAGGAGACCTAATAGACAGGTATGGGTGTAAATATGAACACTGAATAAATTGCAGTACCACTTGAGATCACTGGTCAGTTGGTCTATGTACTTTTTTTGTACACTACTCCAGGTTCCGATGCCTAAACACCATAGAGGTGTACAGATACAGCATTTAAGTTGCTTCTTTGTTATGTTTACAGCCAGTGGAGCACCTAGCCTTTCTGCTGCCTGAGGCGAAAACTGAAACAGCGCCCCTCTCCTCAATGCCAATATTTTAACTTAACCCCTTCCCTTCATCTCAAGGTCCTTCAGCTGCCTCCCCTCTTGCCTTTACCTAGGGCTGCCTGAGGCAATTGCCTCACATGGCCTCATTGTTGGTGCGCCCCTGTTTATAGCATGTAATGTCCCACTGTAATTACAAAAGCACTATATTTTATTGTGGATAGGGATGTGATTTGGACCTTCATGTGATGTGATATCATGTTTCATCTGTCTCAGCATTCCAGGACCGCGTCTGGCCGTATCCGCACATCACAGTCCAGCTCCAGTTCTAGTAGTAGCAGCAGTAGTAGTAGTAGTAGTAGTAGTAGCAGCAGCAGTGGATCTGCTAGAAGACCCCAGGCAATAGTAAGTATAATGGGAGTAATATAAAAACTCATTGTTTAACCAAAATAATGTAAAGCTAATTAAATTATCATGTAAAAATAAAAGGTTTGGATTGTAAAACAAATCACACAAAAGGGCCATTTTTTTTAGGACAAATATATACGTTTTTTTCCAGGTGTCATACTTTGTGAAATTTTGTAGAGTTTTTTTTTTTTTTTAAATAGTAGATTTGTGAATGTTCTTGAAATTTAGCATCTGGAATGTTCTTTCGAATTGTTGAGCAAAGCACTGGAAGTTTTAGGGCTTGTTCACGCGTCAGTTATTTGATCAGTTATTTCCATCAGTTATTGTGAGCCAAAACCAGGTGCGGGACAAAAACACAGAACAAGTGCAGATCTCTCCATTATACCTGATCTCTGTGTAGGCTCCACTACTGGTTTTAGCTCATAATAACTGATGGAAATAACTGATCAAATAACTGATGTGTGAACAAGCCCTTAAAGGGGTTGTGCAGTCAAAGATATTGAAAACCTATCATATTCTATCCAGCACCTGGCACCCCCTTGATCAGCTATTTGAGGACACTTGTGCAAGCACTGCATCCTCTTCAAAATTGCCACCACTACAAGCGTGACAACATGCAGGTAATTTTGACGTGGTAGCAGTGCTCACAAGGACCCCTGCCAATCTGATATTGATGAGCTCTCCTGAGGACAGGTCAATGTTTTTGACTGCACAGCCCCTTTAAGATATTATGAATGACCGCTCAAATATATAATGTGATTTTCAGGCAAGATTCATTGGAGAACACAAATCTCCCAGCTGGGTGGCCACTCTTCAGGCGGTCCGAGCAGACAACAAGAAGCAGGGTTATCAGTTAATCGTGTATGGAGATTATCACTCATCCAAGCCTAAGATTCAGGCCTACATGGTGGATATCAGTGGAGAGAGCCGCTGGAGAGCATGCATCAGAGCACAAGTTGAAAGCCAACATGAAGCCCAGGTAGTAAATGCTTCATAACATGACGATAGATGTTACAATATTTCCACATATGATCTAATGCCCACTATAATTATTGCCTAGGCTGAGCTGAAATGGGGTCAGAACTGTCAACAGTACAAGATGGCTGCATGGGCCGAAACAGGACGCTGGGGCAACCAACCAGCACTCAGACTGAAAGTTGCCTGGCCAAGAATCCCATCTAAACTGAAATCTGCCGGACGAGCGTAAGCGAATATATAATATATACCTTTTTTTTAGCTCTACCTATATATCTACAAAAAGGAGTGCATGCACCTGGTCTAAGTAAAGGGGTAGGGCATCACTATTTTGCTGTCTTATGTGAAGACCAGGCATGCTAATGCCCACCCTTTATTTAGACCCTACCCCTTTAACTAAGCCCCACCCTCATGGCTATACCCATTTTGAAGATGAAGGTGAGAAGACGAAGACATTTCTGTAAGACTGATTGACTTAGTAGTAAATATACAAATGCTAGCTTCTTTTTCATGTTCTCCTGTGTTATATTAAGGATTTTAAAGAGGACCTATCACCAAAAAATGCATTGCAATCTGACAGCGCCATGTTGTAGAGCAGGAGAAGCTGTGAATACAAAAATATTCAAAACAGTAAAAAAAAATCCTTAAAATTCCATTTATAAATAATGTTTAATTGTCATGAATTTGGGCTATAATTTCAGAATCGGTTGGGTTTTCCCTGGAGCTGCCTTCATGTTCGGATTTTCTGAAAAAGTACAGAGAAACCCATCAAGACAAGCAAAGGTCGTCCTGTCCCTCTCCACCCCCAGGACTTTGAATGTCATTTTGCAAGCACCAAAGGTAAACTCATTACACAACCATCACCAGATAGATCGCCGTTGTTGTAAACGTCATTTCGAGACCTCTTGATCCTCCTTGGATTAGAACCCAAAAAAGAATGCAAACAAAGGTTGAACAGGGCTAAGCTGGCTGCCATACCAGACACATACTGTCAACAAGAGTGGCTCTGTCCCCTTCCTCCTCAAAAAAGTGGACCTTTTCTTTTAATATGCCATTAAATCTAGATATGTGTTTACTTTAATGCAGGCCAATTTCTACTGTGAAAGCCTTAATCTCCCTGCTGCCGTCACTGCTGCCTGGAATGCTCGTCCTGCAGACATTCAGGTCCCAACCTGGAATATCTTTGCTGATGTTCACATCTTAGTAGCAGACAAACTTAAAGGTAAGTTTAGTTAAGTGTCCAACCCAGCAGTGGACTGGGATTCCTTTGGCCTGCCAGAGGAAATGATTATGAGGATCGATCTGAACAGAAAATATGCATGTCCACTTTTAATTGCATCATAATGTTGGTGGCTATCATTGGACCCACAGGTCATATCATCAATGAGGTCTATTACGTTATGTTTAAATGATCCTCTAAGAAACAGACCATAGTGGTACAATTAGATTGTCTTCTACCGGATCTTTGGGGTCCATCATTGCCTCTGGGCCTAGAAGAACACCTATTGGTATTCTGGTGGACAAGTCTAACTTTGAACTAAGCCCCTTAGGCCTCAGCTCCCTTTGACCCCATTCCAGTTTACATGGCAATCATAGGTAGATCCCAGTTGCCCACCTGTAGGTCCCATATAAAAATATGAAATATATTACAAAACTCTAAATCTCGAAATATATTACAAAACTCTAAATCTTCATCATTTCAATTTCTCCTGTAGGACATTGTTCGATGACCGAAAACACAATAAAAACATTCAATGACATTAACTACAACTACACAATGCCTGGACACTGCTACCATGTTTTCGCTCAGGACTGTACTGAAGAAAATAAGTTCTTGATTATGGCCAAAAATTCCCTGGAGAATCCAGAACACAAGGATATTAATATCAAACTGGGAGAATTGTAAGCAGAAGCCAACATTACTGACGTTAATATAGATGTGGTTATTATTCTGTAGTTTATAGCAATGTTGTATTGTATATTGTAGAATCCAGGGGTGGACTGGGAACTTAAAGTGGTCCTGGAAAAAATACTAAAAGTGGCCCTGTTTTGTAGTTGGGTCCAAATTGTAGCACATTATACCACCACAACAGAGCCAAATACCGCAGTCCATCACAAAATACTGCCAGCAGCATGAAATACATCCCCAAAAACTTCCCCTGGCCGGCTGTGAGGAGGGCTCAGATGGCCCCCTGGTCATCGACCCACCGGGAAATTTCCCTGTAAGGTCTATGGCCAATCTGCCCCTGTAAGAAACATATCAGAAGTACGTTAATATTAGACCAGAGCTAGATAACAAGCCCCAGCTCGAGGCAGGTAGCAGGACTTTAGTCATATGATTGCAGTTTTAGAAATGAGTGAAAAAAGTCATGTCATTGACTTGGGTTCCATACACTTCTATTAAACTGGCACCTACATCAAATAAAAAAAAGGTTTGCAGCAAGATAAGCATATTTTTTTATATATTTTCGTTCTTTTCTAGTGATATTAAGATGTACAGCCGATCAGAAGAACCAATGGTTAAGGTTAATAACATCGACATTTCCAAGGAGAAGCTCCCATATGAGCCCAGCCAAGGTAAGGCATATATGGGGAAGATTTATCAGTTTAGTTCGAAATGGAGAATTTCAGTAGGACTATCTCACTATATGATGTGCATGGTGGTATCTTAATTTTTCCCCAGGGGAAAAAGGGATAGATTTCAACATGGCTAATCTTTTTTTTTTCCTAAATGGAGTTAAGATATTGCCAGAGATATCTGGCCAAAGATTTTCCTCTTCTCCCTATTAAAAACCTATGTATGCTCAGCCAAGTACGCACATTTATGGAGGGTAGTATGGATGGGTGTATGATATTATCTTCTGGAATTTACTACTTAATTAATTTTTAAAAATTGTTACGTCTTCTGACCAGGAAATTCCAATCACATACATTATGATTCTGAAATCTCTTCCAGATCCATCTGTGCATATCGAAGAGAGAGATGGAAAACTTGTCCTGTCTGCACCAGAATTTGGTATTGAGGAACTAGTTTATGACAGAAAGTCAACTGAGGTAAAGGAACCTCTCATTTACCACTGTAACATCTTATGACTCAATTATCTGGGGTGTCCTTAATTACATATGGGGAAGTGACCTGGACAACATGGAGTCCATTCAATAAGTGGACCATACAATGTAATAATTGATGGAAGCTAATGAGGGCTTAGACTGAAGTTATCACATTCTGAATAATATGAACGTTAGTCCTCAATTTTTCATTTGATCATCAAGTTGGGTTGCAATATCTGGCTGGGGTTAGGGTCATTTGACGGCTTTGTAGGTCACTGCCTTCCCACAGATATCCCACTAATATGAATTCTTATGTAGCTTCGCACAGCAGTATGGATGAGAGGTAAGACATGTGGTATCTGTGGCCGCCATGATGATGAGACAGAACGGGAATTCACAATGCCTGATGGATCAGTAGCAAAGGATGAAGAAAGCTTTGGCCATTCATGGATCCTGTCTGAAGACGCCTGCTCAGGAGGTAAGAAATAGTGGCTTGTGATGTTCACTCACATGGCATCCACTCACTCAGTTCTGTATCAGCTTACAATATGATAAAATGATAGGAATGATGACAGCAGTAGGGGACTTGAGTGCTGACTTTGTGGGAGGCAGAGACCTGTTCACCAATGTCATCACATTATTGAAGATATTGGAACACATAAGCTCCACCAAAGCATAGAGAAGGAAAAAATATACAGACTAGACTTTTTATTTTACAGCCTGCAAACTTCATCGCTCTTTGGTGACGACTGAAAAACCAGAAAGGGAGGAAAACAAATGTTATTCCGTCCACCCAGTCCTGCGCTGTGCTAAAGGTTGCACCCCATCAGCCACCACCCCTGTCTCTGTCGGCTTCCACTGCACATCTGCTGGTAAGTTATCATCCATGAGTCATATAAATTCACAATTATATTGGAACACCATCTGTGTCAACCTCAAAGACATCAGTCCATGGTCACATCTCTCTTGGGGACAGTGAAGGATCCCATTCTTTAGAAACGTTTGACTTGGTCTTGAAAGGTAACAGATTAGTCCTGATTTGGGACCATGATGCGAGTCAGCAATGTTTTGAAGACCCGTGTGATCTCCTTTTTGCCCATTTACTCCAGTGTCGAGGTAGGGAAGTTCTAGTTCTGGGAGTCACAATTCGTGACTTTAGCTCCTGGTTCTCCAATAGCTCAACAAAATGCACCCGCTTATGCCTCCTTAACAATACGAATTGAATTCATTAGCTCAGTCCAGTGGCGTACATAGAGAAGTAAGGGCCCAATTGCAAGGATTAGACCAGGATCCCCTCACAGGACAGAAGGGTTTCCACCTGAACCCCTTTCAATGACCCTTGGGCCATTTTTCCACTGCCTCATTTGCTAAAAGTTGTTCCTTTAGAGGGTAGAGTCCTGACCAAGTTTTCACCCCTCAGTAGAAGAGGGCCCAATCCCAACTGGGCCGCCTCTTGCCATGGGCCCCATAGCAGTCGCATGGTCTGCCGCTATGGTAGATATGCCCCTGGCTCAGTCCCTTACCTTCTAATAGACAATAGGCTGCTTTGAAGGTGGCAATTGGCCCCCTTACCTGCTAGGCCAAGGGATACCCATTTAGCGTGTCCTGCCTCTATGTCTGTGCACAAACTTCTGCTTATAACTATCCGTTATTCAACTACAGATCTGGCAGAAGATGAGTCGCTGATTGACAGGTCTGAAGACTTTACCGAGCAAGTGGAGGCACACACTTCCTGTTCCTGCAAGTCCCTCAAATGTGCAGATTAAAGATGATGGTGCTGCCTCTGCCCCCCTCTTATTTGTACCTAGAAAGTAAGACAAGAATGAGCTGTAATGTCAGCGCTAATCAAACCAATCGCACTTTCAAACCAACTGTATAGTTCTTTGTTCTAAACCCTGAAATTTTCAATAAATATTTGCATCCACAAAAATTATTTTCTGTGACTTTTATTATTCTTTCTTATATTGCTGTGGTATAAACACTGGCCTAGCATGCCTGTTTTTTAAGTTGGCAGCTGCCAGACCACTCTAACTATGGCATATCTTCTAGCATGGTCAGACTTTTAAAGTGGCCCAGGAAAAAAAACAAAGGTGACCCCATGTTGTAGGCGAAGGAAACAAAAGTAGGCATGGACAATAGAAGTAGGCGGGGCCTGCAATACTACAGTGCAGCACAAAATACCACCCCAACAGAACCAAATACCACAGTGCAGCACAAAATACCACCCCAACAGAACCAAATACCACAGTGCAGCAGAAAATACCTTCTCATCAGAACCAAATTCCCACTGTGCAGCACAAAATACCTCCCCAGCAGAACCAAATACCAAAGTGCAGCAGAAAATACCACCCCAACAGAACCTAATACCACAGTGCAGCAGAAAATACCACCCCAGGAAGACCTAATACCACAGTATAGCACAAAATACCACCCCAGTAGAACCAAATACCACTATGCAGCAGAAAATACCATTCCAACAGAACCAAATTCCCACTGTGCAGCACAAAATACCTCCCCAGCAGAACCAAATACCAAAGTGCAGCAGAAAATACCATCCCAGGAAAACCTAATACCACAGTGTAGCACAAAATACCACCCCAGTAGAACCAAATACCACAGTGTAGCACAAAATACCACCCCAGTAGAACCAAATACCACAGTGCAGCAGAAAATACCATCCCAACAGAAACAAATTCCCACTGTGCAGCACAAAATACCTCCCCAGCAGAACCAAATACCAAAGTGCAGCAGAAAATACCACCCCAACAAAACCTAATACCACAGTGCAGCACAAAATACCACCCCAGGAGAACCTAATACCACAGTGTAGCACAAAATACCTCCCCAGCAGAACCAAATACCAAAGTGCAGCAGAAAATACCACCCCAACAAAACCTAATACCACAGTGCAGCACAAAATACCACCCCAGGAGAACCAAATACCACAGTGCAGCAGAAAATACCAGTCCAACAGAACTAAATACCACAGTGCAGCACAAAATACCACCCCAGCAGATAAGATGACCCAATTAAACAACAATATGGACACAACTCGACAATATTATTAATTTATTATATACTACACTTTTGTGTATACAGCTCCTATGCAGACCTATGTGACTCCATGTTACAGACTACAAACTTGTGTAGTCAGATCCTTAAGTCATAGTTGTTTCTATATATCCCCTACGTCTCATTAAACTACTGACTGTATGTTAGTAATTAATAAGGAACAGCTAGAAGGAGGTATGGCTGCAGGATCACTCTGCACAAAGGTGTGGAGGCTCCATGGTGAGTGCTTCAATCCTGCCTTTGCTGTGGAGCAATACACTGTCCCATCAGATGGTGTGATGATCTGGGGAGCAGACAACAGTCGGTCACCCCTTGTGGTGATACGAGGGACACTAACAGCTCAGTCATATGTGCAGAATATCCTGTGACCACATGCGTACCTCTCATAGCAGGGCTTCCAACTGACGTTTTTCAGCAGGATAATGCTCACCCGCACAACACCAAGGGTTTCGCAGGAATGTCTTTACCAGATTGCACTTCCTTGGCTGCTGGTAGCCAAATTTATCACCAACTGAGCATGTATGGCATTAGTAGTATTGACACCCTATGAGCAGGGGTGGATTGGGAACTTAAAGTGGCCCTGGAAAAAATACTAAAATTGGCCCTGTTTTGTAGTCGAGTCCAAATTGATTGAAGGCAGTGCCAACAGAAGTAGGATAGGGCCAGTAATATCATATTGCTGCACATTATGCACAGTCCATCATAAAATACATCCCCAAAAATTTCCAGTGGCCGGCCATGAGGAGGGCTCGAGTGGCCCCTTGGGCATTGGCCCACCGGGAAATTTCCTTATAAGGTCTATGGCCAATTTGCCCCTGCCTATGAGTGTTTAGGATCTACAGGCCCAGCTGTAACACCTGTGGGCGAATATGCAGCAGGATACCATGGAGAATCTGAATGTCTCCGTGCCCAACCATATCTCATTTTGTATCCAGGCTAGAGATCACCCAACAAGGTCCTAGATCTTACTTTCAATTGTACAGTTTTCCTCCCAAAATGTATCCTTTTATTCTAATCACTTACATATAACATCATGGCTGTTACATATACAAAATGGCTGTTTTCAGAAATAGACGGAATTAAAATTGAAAATTTTATTTTGGAATCTAACTTTGGCAATTTTTTATCAGTGAGATTAGATGCACGGTATTCTGTCCCTGTGACTAAGAGCAAACAACGTTATCCTGACCTGCCCAATGATTGACCATCTGCATGATGATTCAATTGAAATACAAAATAATAAAATCCATACATTTTTATTAAGATCTGTATAAAATTCTAATTTCTCCTCTATTAGAATATAATTTCCATCTTTTGGATTACAATAATATATTATATTACTATGAACGACCCTCGTAAACAAAACTTGGAAGTTGATCATTTACCAGTGGTGATCGTTTCCAAGACTTGCTCCAGAATATTTTGGTATAAATACCCCTCCTTGCTGGAGCTTTGATATTCACCATCATCATTAGGGGAATGATCCTAGCTCTACTGCTCGCACTAGCGGGTGAGTGGCTGCACCTGATTCAGCTCCGTCTTTTGGAATATCTACATTTTTTTACATCTAAAATTTCGAATTGTTTAATTTTTTTTAAATAATAGATATAAAGCATTTATTTTACTATTATAGCATTTCTAGTGAATGTATTGCATATAATATTTGATCATAAAATCATATGCTTAAAAAATATTTCTTTATTTTATCTCTGATTTTACCGGTAGTGCAAAATCACAAAACGGTAAGTATTTTTTACTTCTTATTTTAAAAAATTTAATGTTTGTATTTTATGTTTTTGGTACAGAATTGTGTCTGTTCATTGCCCAAGGTAAAATACACATACAGCATTATAGCTGTGGTACTTAATTTTGGACAAACTCTTTTTGTTAGAAGCAGGGGTCCAGCTATAGGGGATGCAGAGGTAGTAGTCCCTACTGGGTCCTGGAGACTGAGTGTCCCCAAATAAAAAGACAGCAGGATTATTGAAAACACATGGCAGATGGGTGGGACCTGTTACAGATTTTGGATTGGGCCTCTGGATTTTCAAGTTATGCCTCAGTTTAGAAGGTTTCCTTGATGACAGCTGATCATAGAGTTTCCTGCTGGGGCCCTCAGTGATCAGCTGTAATGTATGGAAAAACCAGCAGCAAGTGTATTGTTTTCCTGCAGCGCCACCACAGGGGAAACGGAACAATACACTTGTATCATTATAATCAAAGGGGTGACCTTGCGATCTATGAATGTATTTCATTCTCCAACTAACTATTTTCTAGCTAATGTACAGAGATCTTGAATGAGAGATCCTATCTCTATTAAACCACACAACCCTAAAAAGTGTCTTTCAAAACAGGTTTTCTAAACCAGACAGCCCCTTTCAGAAAGGTTACGTACTGACCAGAATTCTGTAACCATCTAATCACCTGTGACCAAGTGGCTAAAAAATATTCTGTCCTGTATTTATAAAACAACTTTTAAACCCATCCAAGACCTACGTGTACAACTATGAAGGAATTACCTTGAGTGGCATGCCTGATAATAGCTTGTCAAAGGCTGGACTTAAGTTGAACCTCGAGGCTGAGATCAGTGGCTATTCTCGGAGAACATTCATCCTGAAGGTAATAATAGGAAAATGGGATCTAGTGGTGGATGCATAGGAACCTAATTTTGCCCCCTTTTAATATCTTTCATATCAAAAAACATGTAGTAATATTCTGAACTCTATGACCAAGATCATATCAAAACTGTTTTTGAGTGGCTGACTTGGGTCATAGCGACGGTTTTTCTACATTTTATATCCATTAAAAATGTCTACATATACCACTCCCTAATGTATTCATTGAGTTGATTGTAGTAGACCTGTCCATCACAACCTGCTCCCAAAACACAGTCTATATTGACAGCACAGTCCAGTTGATATAAGAAATACAAGCTCTTACTGCTCCTTGGCTCCTTATGCACATTCATCCTGCAGTATTAATTCCTAGTACAAAGAGGAAGAATAAAAAGTAGATTATTAATTATAAAACAGAATCTTGTGGGCTTTTATTTAACTGTGGTTCCTTTCCAGGTCCTAGACGTTGACATCAAGGAATATAATGGTCAGTGGCCAAGAGATCCTTTCACTCGATCCACTAAACTTACCCAAGCCATTGCGGAACAGATAAAACATCCCTTTAATTTTGAATACCACGATGGCCGGGTTGGTGATGTGTTTACTGCAGAGGGTGTCTCAAATACAGTGGTCAACGTCATTCGAGGAATCCTCAATTTATTGCAAGTCCATTTTAGAAACCCCCAGAATGTTTATGACTTAGAAGAGGTTTGTACAACTGTATTCTTTATTATATATCTTCTCATCTTTCTGTTTCATAGTTCGCTATGAACTAATTTACATTTATTTCAAATTTATTTCTTTACTCATATACATAGCCACCACGATAATTCTCTTGAGAACAGCAACTTTTTTTCCAATTTTCAAAATGTAGAAAATTGAAATTTAGAAATTAAATATGGTAAAAAGTTTAAGTCAGTGAATTGTGGTACGGCATAAATAAGGTATTAAAAAGTTACTCAGCATTTTCTGTAAATGTCAGGTGTGAGGTTTTCCAAATGAGAGTTTTGCTTTAATTGTTAAGCCAATATTAAGGGTTTATTGACATCAATAGACAGAAGAAAAGGGTTTACTTATAACCTTATATACACAGTGCATATAAGTGCATAAAATAAATATGTAAAAAATCTACATAAATGCAAAGTAAGTTGGCACAAAATAGCTTACCTCATATGCCTTTGGGTTGAGCAAGCCTAACCAGGGCAGGACTATTGGGAGGGCAAATGGTGAATTTTCTCTGGGGCCTCCACCAGCATGGGGACTTCCAACACCTATCCTCCTTTATGGCCATTGCGAAATCATATTCAGCCTAGAAGTGGTGGTCACCTTTTCATGTGGCTCACTCATTTTGAGGCTTAAATAAAGTGTCGGTTTCCCTATCCATTTAACAACCAGTGGAGAGAGTTACATGCATGTATGACCCCCTCTGCTATATTTAACTGCAATAGGCGGTCAGGTGAGGACTGTCCTAGAGGTGCGTTACAGTTCTCAACCAACCTTAGTCCACCCCTGAGGATACCGTAAATGGGTTGACATACGGATGTAATAGAGTTCATACACATGCTTTCTGAGACGTGTTATCTAAACTAAATGCATTAAGCAAAGAACTTTAATTGCTTTTCAATGGCTTTTGTTTCAAGATAACGTGATGAGTTAAGCAATTTGAGTTAAGAGTTTGTGTGTTAACCCTGCTACATCTGTAAGTTAAATAATAAATTCTTAGCACCATACCTCTCTGGGCCCTATATCCACTAATTCTTCATTCATTCATATAGGACTGTATCTCTGGAAGGTGTCCAACTAGATATATGATCCAAGAAGAGGACAAGAAGTCCAATAACATCATCCTTATTAAATCCTGGGACCTTGGAAAATGTGAGGACCGTGCAGTAAAGAGATTCGGAATGATCTTCCTTGAACCCTGCAGAGAATGTCAACAGGTAAATGAGAATTTATATTCAAGTTAATGCAAGGCTTGGAGGACATTCTAAATACTCAATCATTCTCACTGTCTTTAGAAATCCCAAAACTTGTGTGGAATGCTTACATGCACATACAGAATTAGGAATGAGACCCAAGTCATTGAGGCCAAGGAAGTCTTCCAGTAAGAAAAGTAATTCCTCAGGATAGGTCATTAGTATCTGATCGCTGGGGATCCAACACCCGGGACCCCCGCCGATCAGCTGTTTGAGAAGGCACAGGCGCTCCTGTGAGCTCTGGTCCCTTCTAGCAGCTTACCAAGCACAGTGTCGTACATTGTATAGCAGCTGTGCTTGGTATCGTGCGCAGCACCATTCACTTGAATGTGGCTGTGCCGCTCCTAGGCCACGTGATCAATGAACGTGACGTCACTGGCCTAGGAAAAGCTGAGAGAAGGCCTCGGCGCTCACGGGAGCGCTGGTGCCTTCTCAAACAGCTGATCGGCGGGGGTCCTGGGTGTTGGACCCCTACCAATCAGATATTGATGACCTATCCTGAGCATAGGTCATCAGTAGTTAACTCCCAGAAAACCCCTTTAAACTTATCCCCTATGCATGTGTCTGATTTGTGGCGGTCTGACTGCTGAGACCCCTCTAATCATGAGAAAGGGGATCCTGTGTCCCCCGAATGAGTGAAACAGCAGTTGACTGTCTACCCTGACACCTCCATACATCTGTCTAGGACTGCCAGTGATGGCTCTAGCAGAACTATTACGATTTAATGTAGTGGCGGTGCATGTGCTCAACCACAGATCCATTTGAGTGGACACAGGACCTTCCTTATGATTGGTGCTTTTCCCAGCAGTCAGACCCCCAGTGATCAGTCACTTTGTTCTGGCTCCATCCCTCCACCACCGACTCTGCAGCTCCTGTCTCTTTCAGCACCAACATCCTGTTGATGGGGGGCATGTGACCACTGCAGTCAGTCGCTAGACGCAGCATGTGACCCATTGATTTGCTGCCCTCACTGTAGTGGCTAGCGATTGGCTGCAGCGGTCACATACTCTCCGTCAACAGGATTTTGATACCAAGAGATACAGAAGCTGCAGCGATGGGCTTTCTCAAATCTTCATCACGTGCTGGCCGCCCTAGGTCCCTCACTTCTCCCCCAGAAGGAACACCCTAACCTCTAAAATAAAGTGAAGGTATAGTATAGACCAGTGGTCAGCAACCTTCCGCACTCCAGATGTTGTAAAACTACAACTCCCAGCATGCTCCATTCACTTCTATGGGAGTTCTAAAAACAGCTAAGAGTTCATGCTGGGAGTCGTAGTTTCACCACAGTTGGAGTGCCGAAGGTTGCTGGTCCCTGGTATAGACCTATAAATGGATCTGTTATTTGTCAGTATGCAGTAGGCCTAAATGTGCACCATCAGATAATGAGGGAGTTAAGTGGCTCTCAACCAAATGAACTAACTACTTCCTAATGTGTAGAGCCAGAGGCGGTGGAGTCAAAATGGTATTCTGATAGGTCAATAGTATTTGTGAGAAGACAACACAAGTGATGATTTTGGATTACAACTGATTTCTGCAATAAAACTAATATAATATGTGATTAATTTCCTGGACTGTCCAGGAGCCTTCTGAAATAGGGATGATCTACCAGCTTCCCATCGGAACAGGTAAATCTCCCACATAATGCTGGTAGCCACCATTAGGGGGCACTAGCTGAATATGTATTTATAATTCTATGTGACTTCAATGAAAATGTAGATGGAATATGGGGTTATCCCATAATTAACATAAAACATTAAAATTCAGATAGTACATGAAAACCAACCCTGGACCTCACATGAATCCAAAACCTCCCTTATTAATTTCTATAATTGCTCTGTTATGTTCTCTTCAGGCTGGCAGTTCAGGGGGTGTGTGCTTTCTCAGGTAGTCTGTTCTTTTTGCTTCAGCTTTCTCCCTGTAACTGTCACAGCATAGGTATAGCTGGTGGCAATTATAGGATGGAACTGAGCATGTGTGTTCACCTTGGCAAGGTGGACCTAGAAATGAGGGGAAAAAAAATACAGGTGGTACTATGCTGATACATTTTATTGAATAACTTGAATAACTGGTTATATTACATTTTTAATTACATCCAATTACAAAAGTACATCCTGGTGGTGCTTTAAAATTGTAAACCATTTTCTTGGGACAATCCCTTTAAAAATCGAAATTTTAAATACCTTCATCCCCTGCGTCAGTTTTTTTAGGACTCCGAGTCTTGTCTGAATTTCAGCAAGGTAAAGTTAGCTGTTCCCTCATTTATGATTGGCTACAAAGTATCACATGACAAATACTGTAACTTCCTCTACTGTGGACTCCTTCAAAAAAATTATTTCAATTGGCAGCAGAAAGGATTTTGCAGTTCAGATCCCCCCTTAATTTCTAAAAGGTAGCCTGTCACCAGGGACCTCCCTATCCAACTGCATACATAGACACACCGCTGTGGTTCACCTGCCTAAGGCTAGGGCTACACTTACAGTTACTACAGTTGTCGCATGAAACATAATAATCATGCAAAATAAAATACACTTAGATAGATAATGTCTGTTATTGGCTCTACTATATTTTACACAGCTCTGTTCTATCAAACTTTGTCATTTTTTTGCAACACGTATTGACATCCATTTTTATATGTATTTTGGTTTTCTTCATGTTAATATTAAACTAAATTCCTCTCACATATTCTTATTGTATTCTATTCTGTGTTTATTACAAGCTAATATTTCTGCTTTTATTTTATGCTTTATTATACTATATTCTTTTTTACTTATATAATTTTTATACTTGCCAAAGGCCTCAATGTGCTTTTTGTATAGATATATATATATATATATATATATATAGTATATATTTACACATACCGATATATACATGTTTGTGCTGTATTATATATATATATATATATATATATATATATATACTGTACATATATATATTTATATTTATATATTATTCTTATTATCAGCATTTTATATTAAATATTACAATATTTGCCTAGAAAATGAACTTTATCCCCCAAAACACATTTCAACATCATTGCAGCCCTGCCTTAAAAGGACCAGCTAACATCGTTTCAGTGATTGCTCCATTAACACAGGTGTGGGTGTTGATGAGGACAGGGCTGGAGATCAATCTGTCATGATTAAGTAAGAATGACACCACTGGACACTTTAAAAGGAGGCTGGTGCTTGGCATCATTGTTTCTCTTCTGTTAACCATGGTTATCTCTAAAGGAACACGTGCAGTCATCATTGCACTGCACAAAAATGGCCTAACAGGGAAGAGTATCGCAGCTAGAAAGATTGCACCTCAGTCAACAATCTATCGCATCATCAAGAACTTCAAGGAGAGAGGTTCCATTGTTGCCAAAAAGGCTCCAGGGCGCCCAAGAAAGACCGGCAAGCGCCAGGACCGTCTCTTAAAAGTGTTTCAGCTGCGGGATCGGGCTACCAGCAGTGCAGAGCTTGCTCAGGAATGGCAGCAGGCAGGTGTGAGTGCATCTGCATGCACTGTGAGGCGGAGACTCTTGGAGCAAGGCCTGGTCTCAAGGAGGGCAGCAAAGAAGCCACTTCTCTCCAGAAAAAAAACATCAGGGACAGACTGATATTCTGCAAAAGGTACAGGGAGTGGACTGCTGAGGACTGGGGGAAAGTCATTTTCTCTGATGAATCCCCTTTTCGATTGTTTGGGACATCTGAAAAACAGCTTATTCGGAGAAGACGAGGTGAGCGCTACCACCAGTCTTGTCTCATGCCAACTGTAAAGCATCCTGAAACCATTCATGTGTGGGGTTGCTTCTCAGCCAAGGGAATCGGCTCTCTCACAGTCTTGCCTAAAAACACAGCCATGAATAAAGAATGGTACCAGAATGTCCTCCGAGAGCAACTTCTCCCAACCGTCCAAGAGCAGTTTGGCAATCAACAATGCCTTTTCCAGCATGATGGAGCACCTTGCCATAAAGCAAAGGTGATAACTAAATGGCTCAGGGAACAAAACATAGAGATTTTGGGTCCATGGCCTGGAAACTCCCCAGATCTTAATCCCATTGAGAACTTGTGGTCAATCATCAAGAGACGGGTGGACAAACAAAAACCTACAAATTCTGACAAAATGCAAGCATTGATTGTGCAAGAATGGACTGCTATCAGTCAGGATTTGGTCCAGAAGTTGATTGAGAGCATGCCAGGGAGAATTGCAGAGGTCCTGAAGAAGAAGGGTCAACACTGCAAATATTGACTTGCTGCATTAACTCATTCTAACTGTCAATATAAGCTTTTGTTACTCATAATATGATTGCAATTATATTTCTGTATGTGATAAAAACATCTGACAAACACACATAAAAACCAGAGGGCAGCAGATCATGTGAAAATAGAAGATTTGTGTCATTCTCAAAACTTTTGGCCATGACTGTACATCTAGTTATTTTAATTTTCATATTTTCTTGAGTAAAACTTATTTAACAAATAACCATAAAATAAACGAAACACACTTGTATTAAACAGTTAACAAAGAAGAATGTGGGCTCTAAAGCAATATTTATTACATTTAATACTGTTAGATAAGGTAAAATAATATTCGTTAATTTACTTACTATATTTTTACTCACCTTTATTTATATATTTATTTTGCATGAAAATCATTTTTCTCCTCTTTCTGATTTTGACAGTTTACACTTATCTTTATTCCTCTCTCTCTCTATATATAATTCTATCTTATATTTCTGGTCTCCTGAAAAGTACCTGGCAAGTTTGAGAGATCAAAATTCTACTTGGAAAACTAAAATAAAAAACTTGAAAATGAATGGACAGTTAAAAATAGCTATTATCACACAAAAAATATGTGTATATAATTTTTTTGAAGAACAAAATTAAAAAATGTAAAAAATATATATATATAAAAGCTAAATCATGTTGCTTGCATATACCTCAATGCTAAAGTAAAGTAAACACATAAATAATAAATAAATGTATTTAAAGTGTAACTGCCGTTTCATTTTTTATCCCCTAATGGTATAGTACTCCCTGCTGTATAAGTGCTTTTGTGCTTTAAAATTTGATCACTTTCAGTTGTACCTGCTTTTAACCCCCACAGATGCATGCTACTTCCCTATTTAACTGGTCTTATCTGAAGCTGTAGTCAAGGACAGAATGTCTCATAGCAGAAGACGGATCAGCAGGAAGTGGGGGAGGAGCTTAGCCCTGAGTGCCTGGTGCTGGGCTGAGGAAGAAAGTGGAGGGGGAGAGCTTCTTTAGAGGCTGATATCTCCTGAATGGTACCAGCTATAAACAAGCAACTTGGCTTGTTTGAAAGAGGACAGTCCAGGCTTTAATTCAGGAATGGGGGCTCTAGTCCAAGAAACAGAGGATAAATCACTGTTAGAAAACGAGTCGGGAGTAATCGTGAGTAAAGTCTGCTTTCACTTTCATTATCAGCTTCATTCACAGCATCCAATTTCTGTGATATCTCCCCTTGTAGTTAACAGATTTATGTCATTTTTGTATTGCCTTAAAGCCCAGAATGTCAGCTTTAAGACAATACAAAGATCATATTTGTAGATAGTACCAAACCAAGGATAGGAGCAGCTAAAGCAGCCACCCTCCCTGTTAGTATGAAAGATAATGAGGGACAAGTGACTATTAAGAGGTTAATAAAAATGCTCACTGAGTTCATATAATGCAGGGCTTCTGTCTTTTTATCTGTATATGAGGATACACACTGCTCTGGAATAGTGGGGAAGTTATCTGCTTTCTGTTTGGTCCTGCTAGGCTATGTGAGGAGAGCAAAGGCTTATGGGAAGTGAGGGAAATACAGGATGGCTTCAAGGACAGAGCAAACCACCACAGGAAGAGCAGCAGGGGCCATCTTAGGAAGATGCTGAAATAGAGGCACACAGAAATATGGTTGCTAAGGGCTGAATACAGACATCAGAAAGGTAAAATTAACTGAAAAATACAGATTCATGAATATCTGCCCTTCAGCATCACATATGTTAGGAATTTCATTTTTGGTACTGAAACGGCAGTTACGCTTTAAGAATAAATACATCACACAATATTATATGTTTAGGTAATGAAAATTTCAACAAATCATCTCATATAGCATTTGTCAGTGATCTGTCTATACACCACAGAAGCATTTTAGAATTAATTAGCATTCATTTGAATGGAGATCATAGTCAAAATAATTCACCTACAAAAAAAACGAATAGAAAATAGATTAATTGCAACTGAGTAATCCGGATAAAAGAATCATTTTGAAATTGAATTCGTCCTGAGTCACTAGGAAAGCTATATAAAAATATTTTTAACATAAAAAATACCAAAAAGTTCCAAAAATAATACAACTATTGCAAGTACATGAAAACATATAAAAAGGAGAACAACACTCTATCAAATATACTGGTCACCTAAAAAGTAAGTCACATTAAATGCTAAATTACTATTACAATGTGAATCTTAAGTTGAGTAATGTTAGAAATACTTGGCTTTTGCGCTATTCACACACATTTTCAAGAAATCTATTGGTTGCCTTTGGAAACAAAAAGCACTTTGTCTCCATTATATTGTCAGTGATGTGACATGGCAGCTTAGATTTTGTTGTAAAAGTTTAGCTCTTTGGTAACAGGAAACTAGATTTTGCAAACTGGTACTGCGCAGCTCAGTAGACACAGCATTAAAAGTATGAAAAGTACTGGAAGGCACGGTATGGTTACTAAGCATCCACCTAAGAGAACAGCATAGCTCTGGTGTGAGTGTCGTAAATCATATTCAAGATGAAGTGCACAGTATGTCCTCCGACGTCATGTAATTACTCTCCAAGAAAAAGAAAAGTACATGCCAAGACCAATGCACACCGTGTAATAACATTTAGCTTTATTGGACAACCATAAAATTAAATAAAAACAGAACAGGGGGTCTCAATTGCAATATATATATGAAACCTCCCTGTCACACCATGATACAAATGATAATGTAAAGGTCTAGAAAATAAGTGTCACGATACGGGGAGTATTGTGCCCTAACTTGAGCCCCAACCTCTGTCCCAGCCTACTTACACGGCCCGTCCTATGTAACGGTGCATACTGTAACTTGGCGACAATCCCTAACCTGAATAAGTGCTGAGGCGTAAAGGGAAGGGGAACAAAAGGAAAATACAACAAAGAAAGACAGAACACAAACACAATATCAGAGGGTCAGCAAGCCAAAAGTCGTACCAGGAAGTCACGTCAAAACCAGGGGAGAGAGCAAAAGCAAGGTCAAAAATACATAGCCAAAGTCCAAAACACAGTAGTCACAATGAGGATTAGCAAGCACTAGCACTGGAGGTATAGACCAATCTCAGGCAACCTATGTCTGCCAGGCTGCCTGTTTAAATAGGGCTCCAAGTAGGTCATGTGACGGGGCAGCGTCACATGACCTAACTCCAAAAGTGAAACAGGAAGTGCTGGTGTCACGAACGTACTTGCATCAGGTTGCAGGCTTCGGCTAGGCTTTCAAAAGTGACATAATTTGACGTGTTTTCCTCTTGGTTTGGTTGCTGTTTACCACACCCCTTCCCCTCAGCTGTTGTACGTGTGGTAATTATCTTTCCCCTATTTATCCCTTCCTCTCCCAGTATCACTTGCGGTTTATACTTTCTGCTGACATAGTTGCGTGTGGTGTTGTTCTCAGTTGAGATCCGGTTGCTGCAATATCTGCATTAAGATAAGTGTCATTTTCCCTATTGTGTTTATCCTACTTTTCCCTGTTGTGGTTTTGCCTTCAGGAGTCTCCTGTTCGTCCGTCCTTTTGGAGGAACGGGTTTACTCTTTCTCCTGTCACTAGCTACAGGGTTGTACAGGGTCAGTTTGTTATTAGGTTCCTGTGTATGAACTTACCTACAACTAAGGCCTGTTCATACTGGTAGTCAGCCAGGGCCTAGTTTCAGGGATTCCTGCAGGAGGTGACCATTTCCCTTGTTTGGTCCTTGTTTTCTCTCTTACACTTGGTGTGGCTATACCCTCCACACCAGAGCATGACAGCTGGCTTCCTTGCTAGTACTCAGAGGTAGTTCACGTGACATGGCCAGCGTCTCGTGACCTATAGCACACATATTCATAGCTGAAGCTCCTCCTGCCTGTCATCAAGGAGATGGGGAGGCCGCCGGCTGTGCAGAGACTGAACGTGTGCCGGGTCCTCCCCGCTCCTGTTGTCATGGAGACGAGGTCGCACATCTCGTCCTCGCTCCTGAACAACAGTCGGAGTCCCGTGACCAGTGTCGGACTGGCCCACCAGAGGACCGGAGGATCCTCCGGTAGGCCCCAAGCCCCCTGCTGCCGCATACCTCCCAACCGTCCCGGATCCAGCCTCTGGCAGCTGTCTCTGCGTCCATAGGACGTAGAGACAGTTGCCTGTTGCAGGAAGGAGCAGATAGCCAAAATCGGCTGTCTGCTTCTTCCATCCTCCCTCCTGTCCCCCCTGCAGCTCTCCATACCTCCCAGGCATGCCTCAGATCTCGGCGGGGGGCGGGGCCGGCTGGCAGCATAGGCCCCGCCCCCTTCAGACATGAGAAGAAGATCTGCTCTGATGATGCTGGCCCTGCTGCTATGAAAAAGGTAAGTATAATTTTTTTTTTCACTTTCTGTACACTGTGTTTATTATCCCTTGACTGTTACATCACTGTGTTTATTATCCCTTGACTGTGACATCACTGTGTTTATTATCCCTTGACTGTGACATCACTGTGTTTATTATCCCTTGACTGTGATATCACTGTGTTTATTATCCCTGGACAGTGACATCACTGTTTTTATTATCCCTGGACTGTGACATCACTGTGTTTATTATCCCTGGACTGTGACATCACTGTGTTTATTATTCCTAGACTGTGACATCAATGTTTATTATCCCTGTACTGTGACATCACTGTTTATTATCCCTGGACTGTGACATCACTGTGTTTATTATCTCTGTACTGTGACATCACTGTGTTTATTATCCCTGTACGGTGACATCGCTGCGTTTATTATCCCTGTTCGGTGACATCACTGTGTTTATTATCCCTGTACGGTGACATCACTGTGTTTATTATCCCGGTACGGTGACATCACTGTGTTTATTATCCCTGTAAAAATTATTTAATTATTTTTGTAAAAAAATGGCGTGGGTCCCCCCCTTTTTTCCTTCGCCAGCCAGATACAACTAGCAGCGGCAGCCTGGCACTACCAGGGTGGGAAGGGACACGGTTATTGGCCCTTCCCAGCCTAATGGTACCAGCCTGCAGCTGCCCCAGAGCCAGATCCTCAATTTAGAAGGTCCGGTCCTGCGGGTACCCGGCTCTTCCCGGCACCCCTGGTGGCGGTGGGTGCCGAGGTAATAGATGTTGGGGTTAGTGCTGGCCTGCCATACCGGCAAGCACTAAGCCCAGTATTAGTAATCAGGGCCGTCTGTAGATAGCCATAATTACTGGCACAAGTGTAATTACAAGTGTAAAACATTTTATTGAAATAAACACTCCCCCAGACCCCTGTTTGACCATTTTATTAAAAAAAAAAAAAAGCTGGTCCGACGTAGTCCACCGAATCCGACGTAGTCCTCTGCATTCACGACCCTGAAAAATAAAAAGCAAACACAGACCACTTACCTCTTCCTGCACTGGGATAATACACACAGCGATGTCACTGTACAGGGATAATAAACACAGTGATGTCACCGTACAGGGATAATAAACACAGTGATGTCACAGTACAGAGATAATAAACACAGCGATATCACAGTACAGGGATAATAAACACAGCGATGTCACAGCACAGGGATAACACAGATATTTCTTTATGGTGGGCCCCAAGAATTATTTCCTCTGGTGGGCCCTAGGTACTCCAGTCCGACCCTGCCCGTGACAATAGGTCAATAGATCAAATAATTATACTGCAGAGGAAGAAAGATCCCTCATCATAGAAGGAACATTCCTATCCAAACCGCATGGAGAGGAAAAACAAAATTCATTAAAGTATAGCTGAATATAATCTGAATAATTCATAACAGTGCAAAACTGTCAGGATTCGGGGGCGCTGAGGCCCTCCAGCGGATGTTGGGCGGGTGCAGGCGTTCCCGTGTCCTGACGCTATGTGGCGCTCATCCCGAGTGCAAGCCAGAAAATCCTCTTGTAACACTTAGGTTCCTATAGGGTTAAAGGTTTGGCTAGCTTTGCTAGTTTTACTGGCAGGCGTCCCTGCCAATAATTTTGGTCCATTCAAGGGTGTGGCTGGGATCCCTGCTCCTATCACGCCTTGGGGCTGGGACTCTAGCCAGTATTTAGTTTCACACTCGCCATTCATCTGTGCCTGCTATAGAGCCTTGTGCCTAAGCTAGCTACTCTGTGTGTATCCGGTATTCCTGTGACTCTGTGTACCTTTTTCCCTGGTTTCTGTTACTGTTACCTACCTTTGGTGGTCTCCTCTGTTTATTCCTTGCTTGGTTCCTTTACCTTTTACCCCTTCAGTTCCTGACCTGTTTAGGGTTGTTCCTGCTTGTGTTTTGTTTTGGTTGTTTGTCTCGTGTTCCACTTTCTTCAGTGTAATTGCAGTCTTCGGTTGGGGCCGGCCTGTTAAGGAGCCAGGTTCCCCCAAAAGGCAGGGGCAGTGGTTTGGGAGGAGTGTCAGGGCCTCACTTTGTCTGTGTCATTTGTGTCCCCCTGACCCACTCCTCACATTATAGCAGGCCTATACCCTAGTCGGCTCTCCTGGCGGTTTAATATGAGTACCGATCTATCGGTCACCGACCGCCTGGATGAGCTGACGAATCAGTTTTAGGGCATGGCTGGGTTAATTGCGCAAATGTCGCAGCATCTGGACGCCATGACTATTCCTGCGTCTGGCGCTGCAAACCCACCTGTGTCACTGCCAGCCCCTGTTTTTCCTATGCACAGTGTCCAGCAGAGACCTAAAATGCTTCTGCTGGATCGCTTTGATGGGAACCCGGACAGATACCGTACTTTCCGGGAGTCCTGTCGTTTGTATTTTCGTTTTAATTTTTTCCCCTCTGAAGCAGAAAAAGTGGCTGTCGTGGTTTCCCTCCTCCAGGGTCCCCCTCAGGATTGGGCATTGGCCCTCCCCTCAGATGCTACTGAGTGGAGTTCCCTGGATAGATTTTTTCTGGCCTTGGGCCAAGTTTATAATGATCCTGACCGTGCTGCATTGGCGGAAACTCATTTGTTATCTATTCAGCAGGGTCGCCGCTCTGCTGAAGACTACTGTTCTGAGTTCCGCCAGTGGTGCTCAGCGACTGGATGGTCTGATCAACCCTTGAAAACCCTTTTCAGACAAGGGCTGTCAGACGCTGTTAAGAATGCTATGGTCAGCCATCCTATCCCTGAATCCCTGAGTGACTTTATGGCTTTGGCTGTGACTATTGACAGAAGACTTAGAGAGAGACGCAAGGAAAAGCAAGGGGGATTGACTGTACAGTTTAGGCCAGGCTTTTCTGTCAAACCTCCTTCTACTTTCTCTAAGAATATGCCTTCCCAATTTCAATCACCATCTCCCTCTCAATCTTCTGGAGAAGAACCTATGTTGTTAGGCTCTACATCTGCTGCTGCTAGAAGGAGACATCGATTGGAGAATGCCTTATGTCTATACTGTGGAAAACCTGGCCATTTCTTGAGGGATTGTCCATCCAAGCCAAAGTCACCACAGGGAAACGCCAGCGCCTGAGTGATCTCCAGGAGGGTCACTCAGGCGTACAGGTACCTCCTAATTCTGTTAATAAGTTTTTGTTACCTGTAACCTTGGTTTCTGATTCTAAAATTTTTGCTTGTCAGGCCATGGTGGATTCAGGGTCTGCAGTGAGTTTCATCCATGTGGTTGTTGCTCAGGCCATGGGTTTGGAGTTAATTCCTTTGTGTTCCCCCTTTTCAGTTTCTGGTGCAGATTTAACTCCCTTGAATGAGGGGAGAATAAAATTTCGTACTGCTGAGGTTATGATGAACGTTGGGTGTTTACATACAGAAAAAATGTAATTTTTTGTGATGGAAAAACTAACTGCAGATCTTATTCTTGGTTTGCCTTGGCTCTGCCTCCATAACCCTGTATTTGATTGGAAAACCACTGACCTGGTGAAATGGGGAATTCATGTGGTTCACATCTTAAAACTGTTCCTTCCATGATGTGTACTGTGAATAATGATTTGGATATTCCTGAGATTATTTATGATTTTAAAGACGTCTTTGATGAGGCCGCTGCGGAAACTCTACCTCCGCACCGGCCTTACGATTGTGCCATAGACCTCGTTCCTGGGGCCAAGCTTCCTAAGGGTCGCATTTTTAATTTGTCAGCTCCTGAGCGAGAGTCTATGCGTCAGTATATTCAGGATAGCCTGAAAAAAGGGCACATATGGCCTTCTGTCTCCCCTATTGGTGCAGGGTTTTTCTTCATTGAGAAAAAAGATGGAGGTCTCCGTCCAAGTATTGACTACAGGGAGCTCAATAAGATCACGATTAAGGACCAGCATCCTCTCCCTCTGATCCCGGATTTATTCAATCAGGTTGTGGGGGCCCGGTGGTTCTCTAAAATTGACCTCCGTGGAGCTTACAATCTAATCCGCATCAGGGAAGGCGACGAGTGGAAGACAGCTTTTAATACTCCAGAGGGGCACTTTGAATACCTAGTCATGCCATTTGGTCTCAGCAATGCCCCGGCTGTCTTCCAGCGTTTTGTTAACGATATCTTCAGAGATCTTTTGGGCCGTTTTTTGGTTATATATCTGGAAGACATCCTCATATTCTCCCCAGATTTGGAGTCCCATCGGGAGCATGTGAGGGAGGTCCTCTCCAGATTGCGACTAAATCGGCTATGTGCTAAATTGTCTAAGTGTCAGTTTGGAGTCCAGGAGGTGGGATTTCTGGGATACATACTTACCCCTGGTTCTATAAGTATGGATCCACAAAAAGTTTCTGCTGTGGTTGAATGGGTTAGACCTACTACCTTGAAAGAGGTCCAACGTTTTCTAAGTTTTGCTAACTATTATAGAAAATGTATCAAACTTTTCTGTGGTTGCTAAACCCCTTACTGATTTAACTAAAAAGGGGGCTGATCCTACCTCTTGGACACATGAAACCGAACTAGCCTTCTCTAACTTAAAAAGGTGTTTTACCACTGCTTCAGTCTTGGTTCATCCTGACCCTGAACAGCCTTTTGTCATGGAGGTTGACGCCTCTGAGACAGGAGTAGGGGCTGTCCTGTCTCAGGGAGTTGAACCCTTTACCAACCTCCAACCTGTAGCCTTTTCTCCAGAAAGTTCTCCACTGCTGAAATTAATTATGATATAGGAAACAGGGAGTTACTGGCTATTAAATGGGCCTTTGAAGAGTGGAGACACTTTCTGGAGGGCGCCAGACATAAGGTGACAGTGTTAACTGACCATAAGAACCTGCTGTATCTGGACAATGCCAAGAGATTGAACCCCCATCAAGCGCGATGGGCTTTGTTTTTTACCAGGTTTAATTTTGTGGTAACTTATCGTCCAGGCTCAAAAAATGTAAAGGCTGATGCCTTGTCCAGAAGCTTTGGTGCCAGTAATGTCCCGGATGAGGAACCAGAAAATATCCTCTCTCCCGGGGTAGTTGTTGCCACTTTGACTTCAGATCTTGTGTCTTCTATTGCAGACTCAGAGTTCTGATCCTACTACTGTACCCCCAGGTAAACTATTTGTCCCAGGTCATCTTCGGCTGAAGGTGTTAGAAGAGGTCCATTCCTCAGTTTTGTCGGGTCATCCGGGCATCGCGGGCACTGGATATTTGTTGTCCCGTACCTATTGGTGGCCATCCTGGCAAAGTGATGTTAAGGCGTTTGTTTAGGCTTGTGAGACCTGTGCTAGGGCAAAGGTTCCTCGACAACTCCCAGAAGGGCTATTACATCCGCTCCCTTTGCTCAACAGGCCCTGGTCTCACATTTATGTATTTTATTACTGATCTTACTCTCTCCAAAGTTAGGTCAGTAATCTGGGTTGTGGTGAATCATTTTTCTAAAATGTGCCATCTGGTCTCGTTGAAAAAATTGCCTACAACAAGAGTCCTTGCAGGGGTGTTTATCCGCCATATTTTACGCCTTCATGGAATTCCGTCTAACATAGTATCTGACAGGGGGTTCAGTTCGTGTCGAGGTTCTGGAGAGAGTTTTGCAGTAGGTTGGGTATCTCGCTGTCCTTCTCCTCTGCCTTTCACCCCAAGACGAATGGGCAGACTGAAAGACTTAATCAGTCACTTGAGCAATATCTTAGGTGTTTTGTTTCTGAATGTCAGGAAAAGTGGAGTGAGTACCTGCCCATGGCCAAGTTCGCTCTAAATAATCATGAAAGTTCCTCGACACGACTGTCCCCATTTTACTGCAACTGTGGTTTTCACCCCAGATTGCTAGTCTGGGCAAAGAGTCTTGAAAATGCCCAACTCAAGCAGATCAAATATGCGAATAAGAAACGCCGTCCCGGTCCTGAATACGTAGTTGGTGACAAAGTGTGGCTCTCAACTAAAAATCTCCGTCTTCGAGTACCATCAGCAAAGTTTGCTCCACGCTTACGCCTACAACATCACAGAAATCATAAATCCTGTATCGTTCAGACTTCCTGGTTCTTTGTGTACATCCAGTTTTTCATAAGTCTTTGTTGAAAAAATATATTCCTGCTGTGGTCGCTAGTTCTCCACCTCTACGCGTGGTTGTTCAGGGAGAGTTGGAGTTCGAAATTGAATGAATTATTGACTCTCGCAAAGTACAGAATTCTCTCCAGTACCTTGTACATTGGAAAGGGTATGGTCCTGAGGAGCATGTCTGGGTGGCTGCCAGAGATCTTCACGCTCCCAGACTCGTTAGAAAATTCCATCAATCTTACCCTTCCAAGCCTGGAGGTCCTGTTGAGGGTCCGGAGGCCCCTCCTCGGGGGGAAGGGGGTTTCTGTCAGGTTTCGGGGGCGCTGCGGCCCTCCAGCGGATGTTGGGCGGGTGCGGGCGTTCCCGTGTCCTGACGCTATGCGGCGCTCATCCCGAGTGCAAGCCAGAAAATCCTCTTGTAACACTTAGGTTCCTATAGGGTTAAAGGTTTGGCTAGTTTTGCTAGTTTTACTGGCAGGCGTCCCTACCAATAATTTTGGTCCATTCAAGGGTGTGGCTGGGATCCCTGCTCCTATCACACCTTGGGGCTGGGACTCTAGCCAGTATTTAGTTTCACACTCGCCATTCATCTGTGCCTGCTATAGAGCCTTGCGCCTAAGCTAGCTACTCTGTGTTTATCCGGTATTCCAGTGACTCTGTACCTTTTTCCCTGGTTTCTGTTACTGTTACCTACCTTTGGTGTTCTCCTCTGTTTATTCCTCGCTTGGTTCCGTTGCCTTTTGCCCCTTCAGTTCCTGACCTGTTTAGGGTTGTTCCTGCTTGTGTTTTGTTTTAGTTGTTTGTCTCGTGTTCCACTTTCTTCAGTGTAATTGCAGTCTTCGGTTGGGGCCGGCTTGTTAAGGAACCGGGTTCCCCCAAAAGGCAGGGACAGTGGTTTGGAAGGAGTGTCAGGGCCTCACTTTGTCTGTGTCATTTGTGTCCCCCTGACCTACTCCTCACAAAAGCATATTTAATTATAAATGCGACAATATGTGATTCAAAAAGACGAAGTGCTGGTGCAATGTGAAAAATACAACCTCTAAAGAGTGAGGCGAAGACGCCTTAGAAAATGCTGAGAGACTAAACCCCACACATATCACTGTTAAGAGTCAAACAGTTTCATCAGGGGCATGTTGTTAATCAAGAGAGTCCTTTTTATAGCAATATTAATTAACTTCATTAGACATCAGGAGTGTTGAGCAAATCAAAGCATCTGAAGCGGAATTCGATCGAATCAGATTTTTTTCAAAATGGCTGCTGCACGTGCTACAAAGTGAAAGTAAGATGCCTGGGAACGCGATATGACCCATAATGCCATGCAGATAGCCACCCCCTGTGATTTCACAGCCCTATAAAAAGCTTCATCCAGCAAAGCTTCTGCAATTTCGCTGTGAGCTGAGCTTAGGAAAAGACGTAGCAAGCAGTGATGCGCTAGGGACAGTGTTGCCAAAAGCTTTTAATTGTAGAATATTGGATAGAGAAACTGTGCCTCAGTATTAAAGGGGTGTCTAATATATTGCCATCTGCATCTTGTTGAACTGCTGACACATTTGCAGTTAAAGGCGTTGTCTAGGTTCAGAGCTCTTCTACCCCCACTCAAACCCTCAGGCATGAGCATTGGAGCATTTCATGCTGTATCACACATGGGCAAGGGCTTTTTCGGGAGATCCAGGGATGTAGCAGGCTCTCCATGGATAAGCTAGGCACAGGCTACCACCTAGAAGTGAGCCTAATGACGTCTCTGGCACTAATGGGCAGGCTTTAGTGTTCGCCTAGCTTGTAAAATGGCTAGGGTAGTGCTAAAGACCCCCCATTAGTGCCGATGACATCACCTGGAACACTGCTAGGCAGAAGCCTCTGCCTAGCAGTGTAAAAATATAAACAAAATGCTCTCATGCTCATGTCAGAGGGGCTGAGTAAGGAAAGAAGGGGATATGTCCGGGTTCAGCTCTGAACCTGGACAACCCCTTTAATCTCTTATTTTATATATAGAATAACTGTGTCTCAGTATTAAAGGTTGGTCTAATATATCACCGCATGCATCTTGTTCAACTGCTGCCACATGCATAGTTAATCCATTACATTACTGGTACAGTAATGGGCCCTCCAAAGAAACCGCTGTATCTCCCACCAGCCCGCAGTCCCTCTCCAGCAGTCTAGGCTCGTCAACGTCAGCAGAAGGAAGCTGTCGTTCCTTCCCATCGACTTCAATGGTGTCTATCGCTTCTAATGCTCCTCCTTCTCCTCAATTTAGAACTTGAAAAACATTTTAAAACTTGGATCTGAAGTCGGCTTTGGTACAGAGATACCAGCTGGTACTGAAGCCAACTTCGGATACCTGTTTTAAAATGGCTTTTAAAATTAAAAAGCAAATTCCAAATTCACCAAAATCTCGTGAGATTTCAGTGATAATGAATTTCACCTTGCTAGAGGAAGAGACAGGCCTTCCTAAAGTATCTTGACTATCCTCATCTTTTGCTGACTTTACTTCTCCCAAATCATTCTTCGAAGTCTCCACGTTCACAAAATGCAAAGAGAGGAAGAGCTGGATGTCCCTGATGACATATTCTCATCGGTAGTAGATGATGTGGAAAGGGAGGAAAAGCAGATGGCAGAAGAAGGTTTCCCACCTGTAGGGCAGGAGATCTTTGGGGGGTTTGGACATTCCCCGTCATTGTGGCCAGGTGTCTGCTGTATGATATAGCTGGCAGTACTGGCACCAGATTTACTCAAACATGCCAGCTGTCCCTAATACAGCCATATGCATAAGAAATATATATATGATAATGATAAAATAAGTAAAAAAATTATTAACTTATTGGAAAATATGTATAAACGAATCCCTAAATTGTTATATTGCAAAAATATTTGCTATAATGATATAGGATTCATTTATATATTTACCAATAAGTTAATTATTTTTTAATTATTTTCTCATTTTTATATATCTCTTTCTTATGCACATGGATGTGTGTATGTCTGTATTAGGGACAGCCGACATGTTTGAGTGAACCATCTTATAGAAAACTGAGAAACATTATTGTTGACTAAAATAATACATTTGGCCACCAGATGGCACCACCTTACATGCGATCACTTAGAACACCTAACTTTCTCACACTTTCTAACTTTTTCATACATCAAAGAGCTACATGTGCTAAACCTAAAGGTATTTATTAAATTAGAAACAAACAGGTCTGCTGCTTGTTTCTTAAACAACACCGACACCGAACTCCTTTTCCTTTACTACATATCCACTAGCTACCTCTAGAAGAGCTGGATGTAAACGTAATCATACAGCTTCCATTAACCCCTTAAGGACCCAGCCATTTTTCACCTTAAGGACCAGGCCATTTTTAGCAAATCTGACATGTCTCACTTTATGTGGTGATAACTTAAGAACGCTTTTACTTATCCAGGCCATTCTGAGATTGTTTTCTCGTCACATATTGTACTTCATGACAGTGGTAAATTTGAGTCAAAATATTTCATTCTTATTTATAAAAAAAATACCAAATTTACCAAAAAATTAGAAAAATTTGCAAATTTCCAAATGTCAATTTCTCTAATGCCTCCAAAAATGACTTTACATTCCCCATGTGTCTACTTCAGTTTTGGATCACTTTGCAAATTACAATTTATTTTTTTGGGACGTTAGAAGGCTTAGAAATTTAGAAGCAAATCTTGAAATTTTTCACAAAATTTCCAAAACCCACTTTTTAAGGACCAGTTCAGGTTTGAAGTCACTTTGTGAGGCTTCCTTCATAGAAACCACCCAAAAATGACCCCATTTTAGAAACTACACCCCTCAAGGTATTCAAAACTGATTTTACAAACGTTATTAACCCTTTAGGTGTTCCACAAGAATTAAAGGAAAATGTAGCCAAAATTTCCGAATTTCACTTTTTTGACAGATTTTCCATATGAATCATTTTATTCTGAGAATAAAGCAAGGGTTAACTGCCAAACAAAACTCAGTAATTATTACCTTGATTCTGTAGTTTACAGAAATGCCCCATTTGTCATCATAAACTGCTGTACAGGCACACGGCAGGGCGCAGAAGGAAAGGAACGCCAGGGCAGATTTCACTGGAAAAAGTTTAAGTTGCCATGTCACATTTGATGCACCCCTAGAGTAGGAAACTCCAAAAAACTGACCCCATTTTGGAAACTACGTGATAAGTTGGCAGTTTTGTTAGTGCTATTTTAGGGTACATATGATTTTTGGTAGCTCTATATTACACTTTTTGTGAGGCAAGGTAACAAAAACTAGCAGTTTTGGCATTGTTTTTATTTTTTGTTATTTACAACATTCATCTGACAGGTTAGATCGTGTGATATTTTTATAGAGCAGGTCGTTACGGATGCGGCAATATCTAATATGTATCCTTTTTTTTATTTATTCAAGTTTTACACAATGTTTTTGAAGCACAAAAAAAAATCACATTTTAGTGTCTCCATAGTCAGAGAGCTGTAATTTTTTTATTTTTTGGGCGATTGTCTCAGGTATGGGCTCATTTTTTGCGTGATGAGATGATGATTAGATTGGTTCTATTTTTGGGGGCATACGCTTTTTTGATCGCTTGGTATTACATTCTTTGTGATGAAATGTGACAAAAAATGGCTTTTTTTAGACAGTTTTTATTTTTTATTTTTTACGGTGTTGACCGGGCGGGCAGTATCATGTGATATTTTAATAAAGCAGGTTTTTACGGACGTGGCGATACCTAACATGCATACTTATTTTTATTTATTTAAGTTTTACACAATAATATCCTTTTTGAAACTAAAAAAATCATGTTTTAGGGTCTCCATAGTCAGAGAGCTGTAGTTTTTTTTATTTTTTGGGCGATTGTCTCAGGTAGGGGCTCATTTTTTGCAGGATGAGATGACGGTTAGATTGGTACTATTTTTGGGGGCAAACGCTTTTTTGATCGCATGGTATTACATTTTTTGTGATGAAATGTGACAAAAAATGACTTTTTTTAGACAGTTTTTATTTTTTTATTTTTTACGGTGTTGACCGGGCGGGCAGTATCATGTGATATTTTAATAAAGCAGGTTTTTACGGACGTGGCGATACCTAATATGTAAATTTTTTATTTTTTTTTCTATTTTTATGTGTTTCTTTATGGGGAAGGGGCTTTTTTTTATTGAAACTTTATTATTTAACTTTTTTTTGTTTTTTTTTAACATTTCACTTATGTCCCAGTAAGGGACTTTAACATTTCAGGGTCTGATACCTGATTGAATGCAGCACAATACATCTGTATTGTGCTACATTCAACTGTGAGACGCTGACCGTTGCCTAGGAGACCCAGCGCCAATCGAACACTTATGGAACCAGCTGGGATGCCACCTTCACCAACCCACAAGTGTGCAGGATCTACAGGTCCAGCTGTAACATCTGTGCGCAAATGTGCTGCTGGATACCATACAGAACCTGTATGTCTCCATACCCAACTGTATCTCATCTTGTGTCCAGGCTAGTGGCCGTATTATTATTATTCATTCCATAGCACTGTACATATGATAAGAGGTGCACATACATAATACAGACAATTTCACTACGCATGAACAAGATGAGTTCTAGAAGGAGAGAGGGACCTGCTCGTGATGGCTTACAATCTATGAGGTATGGAGGAAGTAGGCAAGGGTAAAGCTGGTCATGGTGGTATAGCAGCAGGGTCACTGGTTGTAGGATTAGAGTATGGGGGATGCACTGGAGAAATCTTGGAGGTGATTGTGGGAAGAGTTGATAAGAGGCAAGGAGAGAAGGAGGTCTTGTGAGGATCGGAGATTACATGTGGAGATGTATGGGGAAAGTAGCTCTGAGATGTAGGGAGGGGACAGGTTGTGGACGGCCTTGTATGTATTTGTTAGTATTTAGAGATGAGCGAGTAGTGAAATATTCGAAAGTTCGAAATTCGATTCGAATAGACCGCGATATTCGACTATTCGACCGAATATCGAATCCCATTAAAGTCTATGGGAAAAAAAATGCTCGCCACTTGGAAATCTCAATTCGACCACTTGGAGGTCACCAAGTCCACCCTGAAACCTCAGAAAAGGATGCCAACACTGCTGGAATGCAACTGGGACAGCAGGGGAAGCATGTCTGGGTGCATATAACGCGCCCAAGTCGCACTATTACGCCACTATCACAGCCTCTCAACAATACACTCCAAAGACAATATAACCTCTCTGTAAAGTGAGACCATACAAGGAAACCTTCTTTCCTCTACATTGCCATGGACCCCAAGCCAAACTAGACAAAAAAGAAGATAAAATTCTGCACCCCTTAAAATCACGTTGCCTATGACAACCACAGATGGCATAGGCAAGGGGGAAAGCAATCAAGCCATCACTATTTTTCCCTCTGTGCCATCCCTGCCTTGCCCAGGCACATGTCCCAAAACATCATCCCACGCCCGAGTAACACGGTTACTGCAAAAGGCCATTTGACCACCAACACTTTGGTTTGAGGCCGGGGATGCTACATCTCCCTGACAGCACACTGGGTGAATGTTGTGGAGGCGGGGACGGGCAAACCTGCTACCCCCACCCAAGTTTTGGGCCTTGGTTCTGTCTGGATTTCCGCAACCCTTACAGACAGCTCGGCAAACCCCTCCTTCTCCTTCTAGATTTGTTAAATCTGTCCACCACCCAGTCAAGTCCACAAAGTCCAGTCTCGTCGATAGCCTGCAGAAACTGCAGGGACCTCACTCTGACCCTCCTTCCTCCCACCCTGCCCAATGTTATCAACCCAGTGTTCCCACCCATGCAAGAATCGCAGGAGCTATCTGAGGATTTTGTTTGTTCTGATGCCCAAACACTGGAGCAAGCTCCATCTCTAGCTGATGGTGGTGTGGAACGGGCACTAAAGTGTAAAATGATTAGGGACGATGATGAGACACAGTTGCCAGCAAGGGAGGCTGTTGGAGCAAAGTGAGGCAGTGTAAGAGGAGGTGGTTGAGTATGACGAAGTCAGTGACCCGACCTGGCCCAGTGTCATGTCTAGCAGGTAAAGCAGTGGGGATGTTGAGGGATGCGTAGGACCGCAAAAGGCAGGAAGAGGCCGTGGGCTGGCCAGAGGCTCATGGAGAAGGCAGGCTAGAGCCCGCAGGGCCGCATCTCTTCCCTATAACAGGCCCCCACACAAAGCTCTCCCATCGAGGGCTCTTAGGTCCTTGTTGTGAAAATATTTTAATGAGTGCGCAAAGTTAGCTTGAGGTGAGCCCTCGAAAAAATTATATGGAGGCCCAAGAGGTGAGCCCTCGAAAAAATTAAGTGGAGGCCAAAGAGGTGAGACCTCTTAAAAATTGTATTAAGGCCCAAGAGGTGAGCCATAATAAAATTGTTTGTAGGCCCAAGAGGTGAGACCTCTTAAAAATTGTTTGTAGGCCCAAGAGGTGAGCCATGATAAAATTGCTTGTAGGCCCAAGAGGTGAGCCATGATAAAAATTGCTTGTAGGCCCAAGAGGTGAGCCATGATAAAAATTGCTTGTAGGCCCAAGAGGTGAGCCATGATAAAAATTGCTTGTAGGCCCAAGAGGTGAGCCATGATAAAAATTGCTTGTAGGCCCAAGAGGTGAGCCATGATAAAAATTGCTTGTAGGCCCAAGAGGTGAGCCATCATAAAAATTGCTTGTAGGCCCAAGAGGTGAACCATGATAAAAATTGCTTGTAGGCCCAAGAGGTGAGCCATTATAAAAATTGCTTGTAGGCCCAAGAGGTGAGCCATCATAAAAATTGCTTGTAGGCCCAAGAGGTGAGCCATGATAAAAATTGCTTGTAGGCCCAAGAGGTGAGCCATAAATATATAAATTTTTTTATTTACGGAGCAATTCTACGGCGGTTAAGGAGGAGGAGGAGGAGGTGGAGGAGGAAATGGCACTTCATACAGATGGCACTTCACTTTTGGCTGCTTTCCACTGTTGGAGAAGCAAAGTCCGGGTCAATCCACTTGCTGTTCATTTTGATTAGCGTCAGCCTGTCGGCACTGTCGGTTGACAGGCGGCTGCGCTTATCGGTTATAATGCCCCCGGCTGCGCTGAACACCCTTTCTGATAGCACGCTGGCGGCAGGGCAGGCAAGCACCTCCAAGGCGTACAGGGACAGTTCCAGCCACGTGTCCAACTTGGAGACCCAGTAAGTGTAGGACGCCGAGGGATCGGGGAGGACAGGGGTACGGTCTGCCAGGTACTCCCGCAACATCCGCCGATACTTGTCCCTCCTGCTGATAGCGGGCCCCGCAGTGATGGAAGTTGCACGAGGGGGTGCCATGAACGTGTCCCACACCTTGGAGAGTGTTCCCCTGGTGGCTGTGGGCCTGATCGATGTTGTGGGACTCTGGGAGACCCTCTCCTCTCTGCCGCCAGCGATGGTGGGTGGGAAAATCTCCATCATGTTCTGCACGAGTTCCCTCTGGTATTCCAGCAATCGATTCGTCCTCTCCTCTACCGGAATAAAAGAGGAGACGTTATCTTTATACCGGGGGTCCAGGAGTGCGAAGACCCAGTACAGTTTGTTCTCCACTATCCGGACAACACGTGTGTCCCGGGAAAAGCAGCCCAGCATGAAGTCAGCCATGTGTGCCAGACTCTGAATAGGCATGACGTCACTGCCCCCACCAGAAGGATCACTTGCCATTTCCTCCTCTTCCTCTTCCGCCTCCTCTCCGCCCCATCCGCGCTGAACCAATGGGACGCACACAGCCTGACTGCTACCCTCGCCGCCAGCATCCTCCTCCTCTTCCACAGCCACCTCCACGTCGTCCTCCTCCTCCTCATCCTCCTCCTCCTCCTGCAACTGCCACCAAGAAGCAGACAAAAGTGTGGTCTGACTGTGTAGCTCCGTTGCGTCTCCTCCTACCCCCGTCTCCTCTGCGTGCAATGCGTTCTCCCTTATTGCGATGAGCGATTCTTTAAGGACGCATAGGAGCGGGATGGTTACGCTCACTATAGCGTCCTCGCTGCTGACCTTCTTGGTGGACTCCTCAAAGATACGCAGTACATCGCATATGTCTGCCATCCATGGCCACTCGTGGTTGGCAAACTGAGGGAGCTGAGTTGGAGGCACGCGTGGATTCATAATCTGGTACTCCATCAATGCTCTCTGCTGCTCACACACCCTGGCCAACATGGAATAGGTGGAATTCCAGCGAGTCGGCAGGTCGCACAACAGCCGATGTTCAGGCAAATGGAGGCGTTGCTGGAGTTTTTTTAAGCTAGCAGCAGCTACAGTTGACTTCCGAAAGTGAGCACACAAGCGCCGCACTTTCACCAGTAGCTCTGCCAGGTTGGGGTAAGTCTTTAGAAATTTTTGGACTACCAGATTAAAAACGTGGGCCAGGCATGGTACGTGATTGAGTTCGGCAAGCTCCAGAGCCGCCACCAGGCCGTTATCGCACACGACCATGCCTGGTCCTAGCTGCAGCGGCGACAGCCACATCTCCGTCTGCTGCAATATGGCGTCCCTCACCTCTGGGGCGCTGTGCTGCTGTCGCCCAAGCTGATGAGCTTAAGCACCGCCTGCTGACGTCTCCCCGCGCCAGTGCTGCAACGCTTCCAGCTAGCGGCTGAGGGCGATGTTAAGGCAGAGGAGGAGGAGGAAGAGGAGGGGGGTTTATCAGAACCCCTGCTGGCAATTTTGGGCGGGGGAGGTAGGTAGGCCGTCTCTCTTTGCGACCCCGTCCCCGCTTCCACAACATTCACCCAGTGTGCCATCAAAGAGATGTATCGTCCCTGGCCGCAAGCGCTTGTCCACGAGTCGGTGGTCAAGTGGACCTTTGCGCTGACTGCGTACCTCAGGGCCCGCCTGATGTTACGCGACACGTGCTGGTGCAGGGCGGGGACGGCACTCCGGGAAAAGTAGTGGCGGCTGGGGACGGAATAGTGAGGTGCGGCAGCCGCCATCAGGTCGCGGAAGGCCTGCGTCTCCACAAGCCTAAACGGCAACATCTCCAGGGCCAGCAGTTTGGGAGATGTGGCAGTTTAAGGCTTGGGCTTGGGGGTGACTCGAGGCGTACTTCCGCCTGCGGTCGAACGCCTGCGAGATGGACAGTTGATGGGACGAGGAGTGTGAAGGTGCAGTTGAAGATGCGGGGGAAGGGGAGGCTGAAGGAGAAGGCCCCAAAGTAGTCGAGGCAGATGTGGAGGTGTCCTGGCTGGAGGTCTGGATCGCAGTGGCAGCACACAACAAAGGGGAAGAGGCAGTGGCAGGAAGACCTGGCGCAGGTTGTATTGCGTTTGCTCTCTCCCACTCAGCCCAGTGCTTGACTTCCAAGTGACGCCGCATGCCTGAGGTGGTCATATTGCTCTTCTCAGAGCCCCTACTCAGTTTTGAGTGGCAGAGTGTGCAAACCGCGCTCAGTTTGTCATCCGCACAAACATTAAAAAATCTCCACACCACAGAAGTACGAGGCCTCGATGGGGGAGCTTCGCGCGACTGCCTGCTGCCGGGAACAGCTTTGGCCCTGCTGGCTGCGGCCTCCGTTCTCTGTCTGGACTGTCCTCTGCCTGTGGACATCCCTCTGCCTCTGGACATCCCTCTGCCTCTTGCTGCCTTTTTCGGTGCTGCGCAGACCACCACCTCTCCACTGCTTTCCACGCTGGACATCACCCCTGGCCAAGTGGGGTCGGTCATTTCGTCATCCACCACCTCCTCTTCCACTTCTCACTCTGCTCCTCCTCCTGCCCACTGGACATTCCAACAGCCTACCTTGATGGCAACTGCGTCTCATCATCATCATCGCTCATGATAACAGATGCTGGTTCAGGGTCCACATCAGCAGGAGATGGCGAATACTCAAGTGGTTGGGCATCACTACAAACAAATTCCTCTGGTAGCTCCAGGGATTCTTCCGGCACATCTGAAAAAGGACCGAAAAGAGCTCCTGGGAAGGGGTCAAGGGTGGGATGACTCTGTTGGCCAGGTGTGGAGGAAGGAGGGTCAGAGTGAGACTGTGTGGATGACTGGCTGGTGGACAACTGTGTGGAAGCGCTATCGGCTATCCATTGCACCACCTGTTCACACTGCTCAGGCCTCAACAGCGGTGTAACCCGCCCCCTGCTTAACTGTCCATAAAGGCAGGGATTCTGGATGAGCGGAATCCTGGCTGCCCCTCACCAGCACGCATTGTATCCCCACTGGCTTCAACAAGGCCCCCAAACAGCATTTCCGCGCCCCGTCCTCGTCCACGTCCGATTCCGCTAGCCTCCGCATTTTTTTTTTTGTTACAATATTTGGCGTACACAGCCGTATACTACCAGGTCAGACGGTGTGTATTAACACCACGTATATAAAAGAGTTTTGCAAGCACGCAGAACGCACAGTACAGGTGCCAAAATAAAAGGACTTTTTTTTAAATATGTCTGATTACACAACCGTGTACTAACAGGTCAGACGGTGGTATTAACACCACGTATATAAAAGAGTTTTGCAGGCACGCAGAACGCACAGTACAGGTGCCAAATAATAGGCTTTTTTTAAAATATGTCTGATTACACAGCCATGTACAACAGGTCAGCGGTGGGTATTAACAGCACGTAATAAAAAGTTTTGCAGGCACGCAGAACGCACAATACAGGTGCCAATAAAGGCCTTTTT
>ONZH01002953.1:0-28803 GCA_900303285.1 Rhinella marina
TCTAGTGGTGACTGTATAATCTGTATGTAGTGAGCTCCCTCTAGTGGTGGCTGTATAATCTGTATGTAGTGAGCTCCCTCTAGTGGTGGCTGTATAATCTGTATGTAGTGAGCTCCCTCTAGTGGTGGCTGTATAATCTGTATGTAGTGAGCTCCCTCTAGTGGTGGCTGTATAATCTGTATGTAGTGAGCTCCCTCTAGTGGTGGCTGTATAATCTGTATGTAGTGAGCTCCCTCTAGTGGTGGCTGTATAATCTGTATGTAGTGAGCTCCCTCTAGTGTGTGGCTGTATAATCTGTATGTAGTGAGCTCCCTCTAGTGGTGGCTGTATAATCTGTATGTAGTGAGCTCCCTCTAGTGGTGGCTGTATAATCTGTATGTAGTGAGCTCCCTCTAGTGGTGGCTGTATAAATCTGTATGTAGTGAGCTCCCTCTAGTGGTGGCTGTATAATCTGTATGTAGTGAGCTCCCTCTAGTGGTGGCTGTATAATCTGTATGTAGTGAGCTCCCTCTAGTGGTGACTGTATAATCTGTATGTAGTGAGCTCCCTCTAGTGGTGGCTGTATAATCTGTGTATGTAGTGAGCTCCTCTAGTGGTGGCTGTATAATCTGTATGTAGTGAGCTCCCTCTAGTGGTGGCTGTATAATCTGTATGTAGTGAGCTCCCTCTAGTGGTGGCTGTATAATCTGTATGTAGTGAGCTCCCTCTAGTGGTGGCTGTATAATCTGTATGTAGTGAGCTCCCTCTAGTGGTGGCTGTATAATCTGTATGTAGTGAGCTCCCTCTAGTGGTGGCTGTATAATCTGTATGTAGTGAGCTCCCTCTAGTGGTGGCTGTATAATCTGTATGTAGTGAGCTCCCTCTAGTGGTGGCTGTATAATCTGTATGTAGTGAGCTCCCTCTAGTGGTGGCTGTATAATCTGTATGTAGTGAGCTCCTCTAGTGGTGGCTGTATAATCTGTATGTAGTGAGCTCCCTCTAGTGGTGGCTGTATAATCTGTATGTAGTGAGCTCCCTCTAGTGGTGGCTGTATAATCTGTATGTAGTGAGCTCCCTCTAGTGGTGACTGTATAATCTGTATGTAGTGAGCTCCCTCTAGTGGTGGCTGTATAATCTGTATGTAGTGAGCTCCCTCTAGTGGTGGCTGTATAATCTGTATGTAGTGAGCTCCCTCTAGTGGTGGCTGTATAATCTGTATGTAGTGAGCTCCCTCTAGTGGTGGCTGTATAATCTGTATGTAGTGAGCTCCCCTCTAGTGGTGGCTGTATAATCTGTATGTAGTGAGCTCCCTCTAGTGGTGACTGTATAATCTGTATGTAGTGAGCTCCTCTAGTGGTGGCTGTATAATCTGTATGTAGTGAGCTCCCTCTAGTGGTGGCTGTATAATCTGTATGTAGTGAGCTCCCTCTAGTGGTGGCTGTATAATCTGTATGTAGTGAGCTCCTCTAGTGGTGGCTGTATAATCTGTATATGTAGTGAGCTCCCTCTAGTGGTGACTGTATAATCTGTATGTAGTGAGCTCCCTCTAGTGGTGGCTGTATAATCTGTAATGTAGTGAGCTCCCTCTAGTGGTGGCTGTATAATCTGTATGTAGTGAGCTCCCTCTAGTGGTGGCTGTATAATCTGTATGTAGTGAGCTCCCTCTAGTGGTGACTGTATAATCTGTATGTAGTGAGCTCCCTCTAGTGGTGGCTGTATAATCTGTATGTAGTGAGCTCCCTCTAGTGGTGGCTGTATAATCTGTATGTAGTGAGCTCCCTCTAGTGTGGCTGTATAATCTGTACGCAGTGAGTAACCCGGGGAAAAAGTGTGCGTTTCTAAATGAGCTCTGTGGGGATTTAGTATCCACTCAGTTCACCTCTGGAACGGTAGTTAGCATATTTGTCTCAATGTTCCCGCACACTAAAACGCTGTATTAAAGCGTACTGGATTGTTACACGTGTATCCTACTTTATAGTGGCTATGCACAAGGTCTTAGGTTTCGATGGTTCAGGATCGTCCCGGTTCTTCCTAGGGACTTTCAAGCTGCTCAGGCTCCGCTTGCTTGTCTTAGCTCACGCTCACTCAGAGCGTGTGTGACGTCCTGTGCTGGAAGGTAATTGAGCAAACTGCTAACTTACGCGTTCAAAACAACACCAGTGTTCTTCTTCCTGAGGACCGTATCCTGAACCATCGAACACCCTAAAGACTTGTGCATGCCACTATAAGGTAGGAACACATGTGTAACCAATCCAGTACGCTATGAATACAGCGTTTTAATGTTGCGAACATGAGACATATGCTAACTACCGTGAGGTGAACTGAGTGGTATACTAACCTACAGAGGAAAGTTATTGAATAAAGGTACAACCCTAGGTGAATAAGGATATTCACATACAGTTGCGTGGTGCCATTAAATAGATATTACGCATGTTGGTTTTCCAGAACCGCAGGTGTGCAGTACTGCTGCGGAACGGCAGCAACAATAAATGTCTCCAAGGTAGCGCTGTAGTTTTCTGGATATAATGCTGTATGTAGTGAGCTCCTCTAGTGGTGACTGTAAATCTGTTGCAGTGAGCTCCCTCTAGGTGGCTGTATAACTGATGTAGTTGCTCTTTAATGTGCTGTATAATCTGTATGTAGTGAGCTACCGTTAAGGCTGTTAATCATATGTAGTTTAGCTCTCTAGTGGTGGTATGTAGTGAGCTCCTCTAGCGGTGCTGTATAATCTGTATGCAGTGATGCTCCCTTAGTGGTGGCTATATAATCTGTATGTAGTGAGCTCCCTCTAGTGGTGGCCGTATAAATCTGTATGTAGTGAGCTCCCTCTAGTGGTGGCTGTATAATCTGTATGTAGTCCCCTAAGTTGGCTGTATATCTGTATGTATGAGCTCCCTCTAGGGTGGCTGTCTGTATGTAGTGACTGTATGGGCTGATATCTGTAAGTGTAGTATGTAGTGAGCTCCCTCTAGTGGTGGCTGTATAATCTGTATGTAGTGAGCTCCCTCTAGTGGTGGCTGTATAATCTGTATGTAGTGAGCTCCCTCTAGTGGTGGGCTGTATAATCTGTATGTAGTGAGCTCCCTCTAGTGGTGGCTGTATAATCTGTATGTAGTGAGCTCCCTCTAGTGGTGGCTGTATAATCTGTATGTAGTGAGCTCCCTCTAGTGGTGGCTGTAATAATCTGTATGTAGTGAGCTCCTCTAGTGGTGGCTGTATAATCTGTATGTAGTGAGCTCCCTCTAGTGGTGGCTGTATAATCTGTATGTAGTGAGCTCCCTCTAGTGGTGGCTGTATAATCTGTATGTAGTGAGCTCCCCTCTAGTGGTGGCTGTATAATCTGTATGTAGTGAGCTCCCTCTAGTGGTGGCTGTAATAATCTGTATGTAGTGAGCTCCCTCTAGTGGTGGCTGTATAATCTGTATGTAGTGAGCTCCCTCTAGTGGTGACTGTATAATCTGTATGTAGTGAGCTCCCTCTAGTGGTGGCTGTATAATCTGTATGTAGTGAGCTCCCTCTAGTGGTGGCTGTATAATCTGTATGTAGTGAGCTCCCTCTAGTGGTGCTGTATAATCTGTATGTAGTGAGCTCCTCTAGTGGTGGCTGTATAATCTGTGTATGTAGTGAGCTCCCTCTAGTGGGGTGGCTGTATAATCTGTATGTAGTGAGCTCCCTCTAGTGGTGGCTGTATAATCTGTATGTAGTGAGCTCCCTCTAGTGGTGGCTGTATAATCTGTATGTAGTGAGCTCCCCTCTAGTGGTGGCTGTATAATCTGTATATGTAGTGAGCTCCCTCTAGTGGTGGCTGTATAATCTGTATGTAGTGAGCTCCCTCTAGTGGTGGCTGTATAATCTGTATGTAGTGAGCTCCTCTAGTGGTGGCTGTATAATCTGTATGTAGTGAGCTCCCTCTAGTGGTGGCTGTATATAATCTGTATGTAGTGAGCTCCCTCTAGTGGTGGCTGTATAATCTGTATGTAGTGAGCTCCCTCTAGTGGTGGCTGTAAATAATCTGTATGTAGTGAGCTCCCTCTAGTGGTGGCTTGTATAATCTGTATGTAGTGAGCTCCCTCTAGTGGTGCTTTATAATCTGTATGTAGTGAGCTCCCTCTAGTGGTGCTGTATATCTGTATGTAGTGAGCTCCTCTAGTGGTGACTGTATAATCTGTATGTAGTGAGCTCGCTCTAGTGGTGGCTGTATAATCTGTATGTAGTGAGCTCCCTCTAGTGGTGGCTTGTATAATCTATATGTAGTGAGCTCCCTCTAGTGGTGACTGTATATAATCTGTATGTAGTGAGCTCCCTCTAGTGGTGGCTGTATAATCTGTATGTAGTGAGCTCCCTCTAGTGGTGGCTGTATAATCTGTATGTAGTGAGCTCCCTCTAGTGGTGGCTGTATAATCTGTATGTAGTGAGCTCCCTCTAGTGGTGACTGTATAATCTGTATGTAGTGAGCTCCCTCTAGTGGTGGCTGTATAATCTGTATGTAGTGAGCTCCCTCTAGTGGTGGCTGTATAATCTGTATGTAGTGAGCTCCCTCTAGTGGTGGCTGTATAATCTGTATGTAGTGAGCTCCCTCTAGTGGTGACTGTATAATCTGTATGTAGTGAGCTCCCTCTAGTGGTGGCTGTATAATCTGTATGTAGTGAGCTCCTTCTAGTGGTGGCTGTATAATCTGTATGTAGTGAGCTCCCTCTAGTGGTGGCTGTATAATCTGTATGTAGTGAGCTCCCTCTAGTGGTGGCTGTATAATCTGTATGTAGTGAGCTCCCTCTAGTGGTGGCTGTATAATCTGTATGTAGTGAGCTCCCTCTAGTGGTGGCTGTATAATCTGTATGTAGTGAGCTCCCTCTAGTGGTGGCTGTATAATCTGTATGTAGTGAGCTCCCTCTAGTGGTGGCTGTATAATCTGTATGTAGTGAGCTCCCTCTAGTGGTGGCTGTATAATCTGTATGTAGTGAGCTCCTCTAGTGGTGGCTGTATAATCTGTATGTAGTGAGCTCTCCTGTGGTGACTGTATAATCTGTATGTAGTGAGCTCCCTCTAGTTGGTGGTGTATAATCTGTATGTAGTGAGCTCCCTCTAGTGGTGGCTGTATAATCTGTATGTAGTGAGCTCCCTCTAGTGGTGGCTGTATAATCTGTATGTAGTGAGCTCCCTCTAGTGGTGGCTGTATAATCTGTATGTAGTGAGCTCCCTCTAGTGGTGGCTGTATAATCTGTATGTAGTGAGCTCCCTCTCTGTAGTTTGGTGCTGTAATTCTGTATGTAGTTAGCTCCCTCTATGGTGGCTGTATAATGTGTAGTAGAAGTTAACTGTGTGACTGTATAATCTATATGTAGTGAGCTCCCTCTAGTGGTGACTGTATAATCTGTATGTAGTGTGCTCCCTCTAAGTGGTGGCTGTATGTATGGTAATCTTCCTCTAGTGGTGACTGTATAATCTGTATGTAGTGAGCTCCTCTAGTGGTGACTGTATTCTGTATTGAGCTCCTCTAGTATGACTGTATAATCTGCTCATGCAGTGAGGCTCCCATTCTAGTAGGTGGCCTGTATAATCTGTATGTAGTGAGCTCCCTCTAGTGGTGGCTGTATAATCTGTATGTAGTGATCTCCCTCTAGTGGTGACTGTATAATCTGTATGTAGTGAGTTCCCTCTTGTGGTGGCTGTATAATCGGTATATAGTGAGCTCCCTCTTGTGATGACTCTATAATTTGTATAAAGTGAGCTCCCTCTAGTGGTGACTGTATAATCTGTATGTATCTATATAACGGCACCGCGCAACTGGTATATGAATATCCCTTATTCACCTAGGTTGTACCTTTAATTCAATAACTTTCCTCTGTAGGATTTAGTATACCACTCAGTTCACCTCTGGAACGGTAGTTAGCATATTTGTCTCAATGTTCCGCACACTAAAACGCTGTATTAATAGCGTACTGGATTGGTTACACGTGTTCCTACCTTTATAGTGGCATGCACAAGGTCTTTAGGGTGTTCGATGGTTCAGGATACGGTCCCGGTTCTTCCTAGGGACTTTCTCAATTTCGGGAGCGAGCCCCGGCCGGTGGCTCAGCTCCGCTTGCTTGTCTGTAGCTCACGCTCACTCAGAGCGTGTGGTGACGTCACCTGTGCTACGGATAGGTAATTGAGCCAAACTTGCTAACTTACGCGTTTCAAACAACACAGTGTTCTTCCTTCCTGAGGACCGTATCCTGAACCATCGAACACCCTAAAGACCTTGTGCATGCCACTATAAAGGTAGGAACACATGTGTAACCAATCCAGTACGCTATGAATACAGCGTTTTAGTGTGCGGAACATTGAGACATATGTGCTAACTACCGTTCCAGAGGTGAACTGAGTGGTATACTAAATCCTACAGAGGAAAGTTATTGAATTAAAGGTACAACCTAGGTGAATAAGGGATATTCACATACCAGTTGCGTGGTGCCATTATATAGATATATACGCATTTGGTTTTCCAGAACAGCAGGTGTGCAGTACTGCTGCGGTAACGGCAGCAACAATAAGTGTCTCCAAAGGTAGCGCTAGTGGATAGTTTTCTGGATATAATCTGTATGTAGTGAGCTCCCTCTAGTGGTGACTGTATAATCTGTATGCAGTGAGCTCCCTCTAGGGGTGGCTGTATTAACTGTATGTAGTGTGCTCCCTTTAATGGTGGCTGTATAATCTGTATGTAGTGAGCTACCTTTGTAGTAGTGGCTGTATAATCTATATGTAGTTAGCTCCCTCTAGTGGTGACTTTATAATCTGTATGTAGTGAGCTCCCTCTAGCGGTGGCTGTATAATCTGTATGCAGTGAGCTCCCTCTAGTGGTGGCTATATAATCTGTATGTAGTGAGCTCCCTCTAGTGGTGACCGTATAATCTGTATGTAGTGAGCTCCCTCTAGTGGTGGCTGTATAATCTGTATGTACTGAGCTCCCTCTAGTGCTGGCTGTATGATCTATATGTATTGAGCTCCCTCTAGTGGTGGCTTTACAATCTGTATGTAGTGAGCTCCCTCTAGTGGTGGCTGTATAATCTGTATGTAGTGAGCTACCTTTGTAGTAGTGGCTGTATAATCTATATGTAGTTAGCTCCCTCTAGTGGTGACTTTATAATCTGTATGTAGTGAGCTCCCTCTAGTGGTGGCTGTATAATCTGTATGCAGTGAGCTCCCTCTAGTAGTGGCTATATAATCTGTATGTAGTGAGCTCCCTCTACTGGTGGCTATATAATCTGTATGTAGTGAGCTCCCTCTACTGGTGGCTGTATAATCTGTGTGTAGTGAGCTCCTTCTAGTGGTGGCTGTATAATCTGTATGTAGTGAGCTCCCTCTAGTGGTGGCTGTATAATCTGTATGTAGTGAGCTCCCTCTAGTGGTGGCTGTAATCTATATGTAGTAGCTCCCTAGTGGTGGCTGTTAATCTGTATGTAGTGAGCTCCCTCTAGTGGTGGCTGTATAATCTGTATGCAGTGAGCTCCCTCTAGTGGTGGCTATAAAATCTGTATGTAGTGAGCTCCCTCTAGTGGTGGCTATATAATCTGTATGTAGTGAGCTCCCTCTACTGGTGGCAGTATAATTTGTATGTAGTGAGCTCCCTCTAGTGGGGACTGTATAATCTGTATGCAGTGAGCTCCCTCTAGTGGTGGCTGTATAATCTGTATGTAGTGAACTCCCTCTAGTGTTGGCTGTATAATCTGTATGTAGTGAGCTCCCTCTATTGGTGGCTGTATTAACTGTATGTAGTGTGCTCCCTTTAGTAGTGGCTGTATAATCTGTATGTAGTGAGCTCCCTCTAGTGGTGGCTGTATAATCTGTATGTAGTAAGCTCCCTCTAGTGGTGGCTGTATGATCTGTATGTAGTGAGCTCCCTCTAGTGGTGGCTTTACAATCTGTATGTAGTGACCTCCCTCTAGTGGTGGCTGTATAATCTGTATGTTGTGAGCTCCCTTTGTAGTAGTGGCTGTATAATCTATATGTAGTTAGCTCCCTCTAGTGGTGACTGTGTAATCTGTATGTAGTGAGCTCCCTCTAGTGGTGGTTGTATAATCTGTATGTAGTGAGCTCCCTCTAGTGGTGGCTGTACAATCTGTATGTAGTGAGCTCCCTCTAGTGGTGGTTGTATAATCTGGATGTAGTGAGCTCCCTCTAGTGGTGGCTGTATAACCTATATGTAGTGAGCTCCCTCTAGTGGTGGCTGTATAATCTGGATGTAGTGAGCTCCCTCTATTGTTGGCTGTATAATCTGTATGTAGTGAGCTCCCTCTAGTGGTGGCTGTATAATCTGTATGCAGTGAGCTCCCTCTAATGGTGGCTTTACAATCTGTATGTAGTGAGCTCCCTTTGTAGTAGTGGCTGTATAATCTATATGTAGTTAGCTCCCTTTAGTGGTGACTTTATTATCTGTATGTAGTGAGCTCCCTCTAGTGGTGACTGTGTTATCTGTATGTAGTGAGCTCCCTCTAGTGGTGGTTGTATAATCTGTATGTAGTGAGCTCGCTCTAGTGGTGGCTGTATAATCTGGATGTAGTGAGCTCCCTCTAGTGGTGGCTGTATAATCTATATGTAGTAAGCACCCTCTAGTGGTGACTGTATAATCTGTATGTAGTGAGCTCCCTCTAGTGGTGGCTGTATAATCTGTATGTAGTGAGCTCCCTCTAGTGGTGGCTGTATAATCTATATGTAGTGAGCTCCCTCTAGTGGTGACTGTATATTCTGTATGTAGTGTGCTCCCTCTAGTGGTGACTGTATAATCTGTATGCAGTGAGCTCCCTCTAGTGGTGGCTGTATAATCTGTATGTAGTGAGCTCCCTCTAGTGGTGGCTGTATAATCTGTATGTAGTGAGCTCCCTCTAGTGGTGGCTGTATAATCTGTATGTAGTGAGCTCCCTCTACTGGTGGCTGTATAATCTGTATGTAGTAAGCCTCCCTCTAGTGGTGACTGTGTAATCTGTATGTAGTGAGCTCCCTCTAGTGGTGGTCGTATAATCTGTATGTAGTGATATCCCTCTAGTGTTGGCTGTATAATCTATATTTAGTGAGCTCCCTCTAGTGGTGATTGTATAATCTGTATGTATTGAGCTCCCTCTAGTGGTGACTGTATAATCTGTATGCAGTGAGCTCCCTCTAGTGGTGGCTATATAATCTGTATGTAGTGAGCTCCCTCTACTGGTGGCTGTATAATCTGTGTGTAGTGAGCTCCTTCTAGTGGGTGGCTGTATAATCTGTATGTAGTGAGCTCCCTCTAGTGTGGCTGTATAATCTGTAATGTAGTGAGCTCCCTCTAGTGGTGGCTGTATAATCTTTAAGTAGTGCGCTCCCTCTAGGGTGGCTGTATAATCTGTATGTAAGTGAGGCTCCCTCTAGTGGTGGCTGTATAATCTGGATGTAGTGAGCTCCCTCGAGGTGGTGGCTGTATAATCTGTATGTAGTGAGCTCCCTCTAGTGGTGGCTATTATAATCTGTATGTAGTGAGCTCCCTCTACTGGTGCTGTATAATCTGTATGTAGTGAGCTCCTCTAGTGGTGGCTGTATAATCTGTATGTAGTGAGCTCCCTCTAGTGGTGCTGTATATACTGTATGTAGTGAGCTCCCTCTAGTGGTGACTGTATAATCTGTATGTAGTGAGCTCCTTCTAGTGGTGGCTGTATAATCTGTATGTAGTGAGCTCCCTCTAGTGTGTGCTGTATAATCTGTATGTAGTGAGCTCCCTTAGTGGTGGCTGTATAATCTGTATGTAGTGAGCTCCCTCTAGTGCTGGTATAATCTGTATGTAGTGAGCTCCCTCTAGTGGTGTATAATCTGTATGTAGTGAGCTCCCCTCTAGTGGTGGCTGTATAATCTGTATGTAGTGAGCTCCCTCTAGTGGTGGCTGTATAATCTGTATGTAGTGAGCTCCCTCTAGTGGTGGCTGTATAATCTGTATGTAGTGAGCTCCCTCTAGTGGTGGCTGTATAATCTATATGTAGTGAGCTCCCTCTAGTGGTGGCTGTATAATCTGTATGTAGTGAGCTCCCTCTAGTGGTGGCTGTATAATCTGTATGTAGTGAGCTCCCTCTAGTGGTGGCTGTATAATCTGTATGTAGTGAGCTCCCTCTATTTTGGAGTGTGCGAGTGAAAAGGAAAACATCAAATAAACCCAGGCAAAACATATAGGAGGAGATTTATCAAGACTGGTGCTTTCTGCGCCTGCCTTGATATCCCCTGTGCTGCCAGAGGATGCACCAAACTTATGACGAGATGTACACCTCATCATAAATTTGGCGTTTCCTCCTGCAGTCTGTGTGCCTACAAACTGGTGTAAATGAAGATAAATTTATTGCTACATCTGGCCACGCCACCCTAAACACATTTGCCACATCCCCTTATATAAAAGTGGCAAGGACCACAAAACAGGGGAGATGCAACAAATTTTTTTTTTTTTTTTTTAAAGTCGCACCTGCATCTTTTTAAAGCCACTTTTTTTGAGTAAAGGGAATGATAAATCTCCCCATAGACTCCATTCAGATCTTTCCCTTGCCAGTGCTTTCGGTGTCACACATGCAATGGGTGGAGGGGCACAACCCTTTTTCCCCTTAGGACCTTTAACAGTGAACCTTAGTATTAACCCTTTAGCAGTAAACCAGTGGGTCACTGCACGTACAGTTAAGGCTGCATTTATGTCTAAGTTGAAGACTGTCAAGAGTCTAAATCCAGATTCCATCAAAAATGCAAAACAAAATAGTACAGGTTGCTGAAACATTATTTCTAAAAAAAAAATAGGCAGGTCCCATGACAGAAACTCAACACATGCCATCATAGTCAAAAGGTTCACTTGGGTACAGATTGTGCCTGTCATGTAACAGAAATGGCTTTTTTTTGCTCCTATAACAGATCAGGATAACAGAACTAGAAATACGGATGTGAATGCAGCCATACAATTATCCTGGATATATGAAGAAGTATAAAATACATGTTTTTATGAAAGTTAAATATGAATTAAAAAATTGACAAAGCAAAGAACAGAGTGTTACATAGGAGGGTTTGATTGACATTGTCATAATCAAATAGAGAACTATGTATAAAAATCAAGACATATATTAAATGCTCAAGGAAAAAATTCATCGACAGGATGAGTATAAAAGCCAATGTGGTTATACTATGTAACATAAAACATTGTGGGTGGCCGATTCAGCAGAGGCAATAAAAGAAACATGTAATGTTACAATGTAACAAGCAGACCCAGTAATGAGTGGGCTGAAATACAGTAAACACCTATTCTAATCAAAGGATAAAAGTGTCACAGAGAAATAATCATTATTCAGTGAATACTCTGCACAAATAACACCACAATCATCAGCAATCATTATCAAAACATATAGATACTGGTATAGTTACTGCATTATAAAAAAATTCAATAGGATAATCATACAGCCTATAATGAAAATGTGTAAGAGCAAGGCTGTTGTTCCCGGCAAGGGAACAGCCTGCCGTATCCTTACTAACACAAGCCCATGTGCGCCACTGAAAGTCCGCTCCGGCCCCATTTACCATAATGGGGACAAGCCGGAGGTCCAGCCACAGCACGGCAAACTTGCCAAGAGTCGGCCAGACAAAACTGCAACGCATAAGCTAGCAATAGTACGGATCTGGCATGCTCTTCCCCTGAAAACTGAAATCCAGAAATAGCGCTGCTTCAGCAAGGCATAGCTTGCTGGAGATTGTTTTGCTTCCATGGGCCGGATTTTTTTGGACTGGGAGACAGGTTGGTAATGGGTGTCTTCCAGTCCACACTCTTAGTCCATTGCAGGTTCTTTGACCTGAGTTGATCACAGGTGATGCCTGATGTAATCACGGGGGATAAAACAATCCTCCATGTATGAGACTGTGAGAGAGAGAGGCCCCCAGAGAACAGACCTAGAGATGGCCCATGTGGTCCCAGCCAAGGAGGCCACAAAGCTGAGGAAGCCTGCGAGAGAACTGGGACTTGGAAGGAAGCCTGAAGAGGTTCTGTGTGGTCCCAGTCATGGAGGGATGAGGAGCCACAAGGCTGAGGGAAGCCTGAAGTTTGTGGAGGCCCAGCGACCTACGGAAAGAGGGTCACACAGTCACAGTTGGGACTTCTGGACCATCTACCCCCAAAGATGCTGGTGAGGTCACAGCCAGGAGGCTGCTGGACTGTATGGCTGAGGTAGCTGGATCGTGTTTTGTGTGTGAACTGCGCTCTATAGGTGAGGTAGAGACGACCTATGTATTAGGTAGAGCTTAGACGAGCAGGTGTTTATTTGGATGTTTATGTGTGTGTTGGTGCTAAAGAGCGAAAATAAAGCTCCATTTGGGCTTGAACCTCGTTGTCTGAAGAGGAATTTGGGATTGCGACTCCATGTGAGAGAGCGATCCCTTACAATATCCATAAGCAGCAACCCACTGCTGTGGTTTTTAGGCATTTTTTTTTCAAGCCATGTGTTTTTTTTTAGCAGGAACATCATCTATCTAATCATTTACTTTAGTTTCTAATAATAATTAATCTGTCAAGCTGAAGTGAAAAGTTGCAAACTGCTGTACAAATATGACATGTGCCACTCTAGTGACGTAAACACTGTATTTATTTAGCTCTAACATATTCCACAGCTCTGGAGCTCACAATCTAAGTTCCCTTCCAGTATGTCTTCGAAATGTTAGAGGAAACCAACACGAAAAGAACATACAAACTGAATGCAAATGTTGTCTTTGGTCTGATTCAAACCTAGGACCCCAGTGCTTCTCATTGCAAAGAAAAACACAATGTAACAATGTCATAAAACACGACACACATTGCTAATTATGAGTAGAGATGAGCGAACCCATGGAAGTTCAGGTTCGCCGGGTTCGTCCGAACTTCAGGTCAAAGTTCAAGTTCAGGACCAGAACTTCACCCTGAACCGGACCCCATTAAAGTCAATGGGGACCCGAACTTCACTTTATTATTTTCCATTATAACATGGTTATAACAGAAAATAATAGCATTCTTAAAACAGAATGCTAAATAAAATGGCCATTCAGGGGTTAAAAATAATAAAAAAAACCTCACCTCATCCACTTGATCACACAGCCGGTATCCTCTTCTGTCTTCTTTCTGCAGGACCTGCAAAAGGACCTGCGATGACGTCACCGCGCTCACCACGTGGTAAGCGTGGTGACGTCATCGCAGGTCCTGCTGAATGAAGATAGAAGGTAGAAGACAGAAAGACCTTCTAAAAAAAAAAAACTAAACACAGTTTATGTCCATAGCACAAAGACACCACACCCAGAGCATGCTGAAAGTTACAAAAAAAGAAAAAACTGGCAAAAAAAAAAAAAAACTGCAAGTGAAGACAAATGCCCCTAAAAGCAAAACAATCTTGAAGAAATCCTCCAGGTTACACAAAGGGTTAATCCATGTCATTGGGCAGATCTTAACCAATAGAGACAGACTTGAAATCCTCGTGTCCCGCTGTAGAAGGCCTACGAGGGTAGGAGTGGAGCGGGTGTCTCCTTCTACAGCCAGCTGTCGTACACCCAGAACAGAGAGGAAGGAGACATGACTGATCTCCTCAGAAGATTTTATTGTGTAGTTTTTAATATAATCGCTGAGTTTTCTATTTTTTTTTCTTCATTTCCTATATTTAGTGTTCCTTGAAGAAGTTAAAAGATGTCCCACACGAGGACAATTCAGGAGCGCTTTAATCCCCACCCCCACCCCCACACAATATTTATATAACGGCTTCAATTTCTTTTTAATGCTATCCAATAACAGCGCACATAATACAACCGCACGCCGCACAGAACTTCGTGTAACACTGGGAGCTGCATTTTCTAGGTAATGATTACCGCAGAGATGTGCCGGGTAATGTAATAAGAGGCGATGTCTCCGATCCAGGCATGTAGTATGTAAGGGCTGCTATATATATATTATTAAATCCTCCGGAGCCGCAGGGACGACTGGAAACAGATTGAACGCATTAAAACACAGCAAAAAACAACATCGACAATTGCGGAACAACGTGTGGCAGCTCAGCTACACGTCCAGGGGGTGTTCGGCTGCAGGCGTCCGCTGTAACATAATGGATGCTAAACGCTGCCTGGATCCGAATCTACTCAATGCTGGGAGTTTGCATACGCCGTATATATATATATTTCTCCGTGCATCTGACTCCCACAGGAGCAGACGATACAGCCTTCCTCTCCTTGGAGGCTGCAGACACTGAGCTTCTCTTTTTTAAATTTGATGAATCACACAAAAATGTAAACATTTTATGTTACATTTGTTGAACTTTTTTTTTTTTTTCTCAATTTACAACCAAAACTTGAATAAATGTGAAATTTACATTGTGTCTCTCCAGGCCCTGTGCTGGACGGTGGACAGGGAGGCTGAAAGCCAGAATGTCCAGCCTAAAACCGGACCTCTGGCCACCCTAGGGGCAGGCTGATGTTAGGGTGGCCAGATGTCCGGCTTTAGGCTGGACAGTCCAGTTTTCTGGCTCCCTGTCCTCCGTCCGGCACAGTGCCTCGACGGACGTAAGGATGTCCAACCTTTCAGTAGCTCACACTCATACAGCTTCTCCTCTGTGTCTTCACAGAGCCAGGGAGTGTGGCCCCATGTTTAGGGGTGTGTCTTCATGGGTATGGGGGGCGTGGCTTCACGTTTGGAGGAATGGCCGGTGAGGTCCGGCTTTCTGGGGTGAAGACAGTGGCCACCCTAGCTGCTGTGGAGGACACAGTTAAAGGGGAGGGTGCTGTGGATGTTTCTGTTAAAGGGCGGGCTGCTGTAGAGGTCAATGTTAAAGGGGCGGGCACTGTAGAGGTCACTCTCGATATCTTTTAATGACACACACACAAGCATTAAATAAAATAGATTAAATATATCCGGGCAAAGCCAGGTCCTTCAGCTAGTAAATAAAATATAAACAAAATGGCTTTGTGTTAATAATTTGCATTCACATAAGCGAGGCATAGAGTTCCGGTATACACTGCGGTACCTGGATTCTGATAGTCTACTGGTCAGACCCTCACCAGTCAGCAAATACTTAAAAATCCAGTCCCTAGGTCAACCTCGCGATCAAGAGATCCTCAGGGGCGGGATTAGTTACTGTAGCAGGATCGATGGGAATTAACAAGCCCCGCCCCCTCATGCATGTGAGATAAAAATGTAATTTTTTTTCAAAGGTCCAAAAGAGGGAAAAATATAAATCAAAACATTTTGCTGTTTCTATGCAGATTTGTAGGATTTCATGTCATTCACCCGGCAGGGCTATTAGAAAAAAATCTCTGTGTACATGAGCCGAGGATTCTGAGGATTTGTTATTTTTTATTTTCTATCTCCTTCCGTGAATAAATTTAGAAGAAATTCATAAAATATATCATATAAGAAATTCCCATTATAGAGAAAAAAAAAACGAACACAAATCCCTGCACTTAAATTATAAAGAAAGTGGGAAACAATTGGGTACGGATGGGGAATAGGGATGGGGACACATGCAGGGTGGAGGTATAGGGTAGGTTTGGGGGATGGGGACACATGCAGGGTGGGGGTATAGGAGTCCATGTTACATCAGGCTCCTCTCAGTCTATGGCAGGCAGTAATATATTGTGCTGCTATGGACGCAGTGTTCTCCTCTTATGCAGAGTCTCTCTTCCTCCTCCATGGAGGTTAAGTCTGGGCAGGGATCAGACAGTCTCCTGGGTGTCCCTCACTGCTGAGTATATGGGCACCGCAGCAGGAAGTGGGCCTCATCCTCCGCAGACTCCTGGTCACACTGCTGACAAAGTCTGCTCTCCATAGTCATGTACCTCTGTCGGTGACGCCCGGATTCATTGAGCAGACTGTGGGCGCTCAGTCTGTACCGGCTCAGGATCTGTCAGTCTCTGGAGTTGGGGAGTTTCTCCAGATATGGAGGCAGTTTGTGCTCCCTCTGCAGGCTCTCATAGATCTTTAGCTTCTGTGTTGTTCTTATTTGGTTCCTCCAGATGCTGATATACTGCTCTTTGCCCTTGTGTATTGTCTTCTGGATTTCCCCCTTTGTCAGGTTGTAATGGTTGGTGTCATGGTCAACCTGGGCTTGAGTGACTTGCTCTGTGGTACTTCATTTTCCCGGGGCTTCTTGGTGTAGCAAAGCTTTGTGATGGTAGGAGCTTGGACCGCTGCTATGTGGTTGGGTGTATAATTATAGCGCCCACTTCTGATGGTATAGAAGTTTTTACATGCAATGTCTTCCAGTATGTCTATGGCTTGTTTATAGCTTCCTGATTGGCTGATTTCTACGATCAGGTGCAGGTGTTCCTACTGGTTTCTGTAGGTAGGCCAAGTTCCTCTTTCTGTACACCATGGTATTCATTTTATCTATCTGCCTGTCTCCTATGAATTATCTATCTATCATCTATCTATCCATCCATCCATCCATCCATCCAATATCTATCTATCCATCTATTTATCGAATATCTATCTAATATCTATCTATCTAATATCTATCTATTATCTAATATCTATCTATCTCTCTCAACCTCCTCTTCATTACACTGCCTGTCATCTCTAAAGGATGGGTCATTTCAAGTATTTTCTCCCTTCACTGCAAGGGAGACACCTTGTAGTATAATGAAGAGGACGCAGCACACATGGAGCACCACCTGCTTTTCAAACAGCTGATTGGCCAGGGTGCTGGGGTGTCGAACCCGGACCAATCAAATATTGATGACCAATTCTAAAGATATCCATATAAAACAACATTAAAACTTTAACCCTCATTGGAATATTACAGGATCCTGCAGCTTTGGCGGTGATGACTTCTCCTTATACTTGCTATGTAGAAGGCTCACATACCCCTCTCTAAACCTCCATTACAGTCTATGCAGTACAGGGAGGATGCACATCACATACATAATACCGTTCTGACAGACAGAAGGGAGCAGTGTTTCTCTGTCATCAATATTTCAGCAGTTTATATTTTTGTGTTTTAGTTGTCCCACTGTGAAGGAGACAATGAGACGTGCCTCTTGTTAAAACCTCCCTGTGAGAAATCCCCTGATTCTGTTTCTCATTTAAACTAGTGTTTCCTCTTGCTGTGCTTCACAAAGTGTACATCGCACAGCACAACCTGACGCCTTCCTGCAGGGGGCGACACTTCTAATTACTTAAAAGGGTGACACTACATTTGAGTGTCAATATATGATCCAAGGAGGTCGCCTCTAATTCCATTTTCAGAACATTATAATAATTATAGTAGTTATATTCTTGTACATAGGAGCAGTATTATAGTAGTTATATTCTTGTACATAGGAGCAGTATTATAGTAGTTATATTCTTGTACATAGGAGCAGTATTATAGTAGTTATATTCTTGTACATAGGAGCAGTATTATAGTAGTTATATTCTTGTATATAGGAGGCAGTATTATAGTAGTTATATTCTTGTATATAGGAGGCAGTATTATAGTAGTTATATTCTTGTACATAGGAGCGGTATTATAGTAGTTATATTCTTGTACATAGGAGGCAGTATTATAGTAGTTATATTTTTGTACTGTACATAGGAGGCAGTATTATAGTAGTTATATTCTGTACATAGGAGCAGTATTATAGTAGTTATATTCTTGTACATAGGAGCAGTATTATAGTAGTTATATTCTTGTACATAGGAGCAGTATTATAGTAGTTATGTTCTTGTACATATGAGCAGTATTATAGTAGTTATATTCTTGTACATAGGAGCAGTATTATAGTAGTTATATTCTTGTACATAGGAGCAGTATTATAGTAGTTATATTCTTGTACATAGGAGGCAGTATTATAGTAGTTATATTCTTGTACATAGGAGCAGTATTATAGTAGTTATATTCTTGTACATAGGAGCAGTATTATAGTAGTTATATTTTTGTACTGTACATAGGAGGCAGTATTATAGTAGTTATATTCTTGTATATAGGAGCAGTATTATAGTAGTTATATTCTTGTACATAGGAGCAGTATTATTGTAGTTATATTCTTATACACAGGAGCAGTATTATAGTAGTTATATACTTGTATATAGGAGCAGTATTATACTTGTTATATTCTTGTACATAGGATCAGTATTATAGTAGTTATATTCTGTTACATAGGAGGAAGTATTATAGTAGTTATATTCTTGTACATAGAAGCAGTATTATAGTAGTTATATTCTTGTACACAGGAGCAGTATTATAGTAGTTATATTCTTGTACATAGGAGGCAGTATTATAGTAGTTATATTCTTGTACAAAGGAGACAGTATTATAGTAGTTATATTCTTGTACATAGGAGCAGTATTATAGTAGATATATTCTTGTACATAGGAGCAGTATTATAGTAGATATATTCTTGTACATAGGAGCAGTATTATAGTAGTTATATTCTTGTACAAAGGAGCAGTATTATAGTAGATATATTCTTGTACATTTGAGCAGTATTATAGTAGTTATATTCTTGTACTGTACATAGGAGGCAGTATTATAGTAGATATATTCTTGTACATAGGAGCAGTATTATAGTAGTTATATTCTTGTACATAGGAGCAATATTATAGTAGTTATATTCTTGTACACAGGAGGCAGTATTATAGTAGTTATATTCTTGTACATAGGAGCAGCATTATAGTAGTTCTATACTTATACATACGAGCTGTATTATAGTTATATTGTTGTACATAGGAGCAGGATTATGTATTAGGTTCCAAATTATTATGCAAATTATATTTATCTCTTATTTTTATAAATGATCGATTTTTATTCTTTAAACCTCCTAATGATAACATTTTTTCCCAAATTAAAATAAAATTAAAAAACTCAAAATGCAAATTCCAAATTATTATGCACAACAGAGTTTCAAAACATTTTATATGCTGTATAGAGTTGATAATGGCAATTTGTTGAATTTACAGCATTAGCAGGAAACAGTGTTTAAAAATTAAAACTATTTCAATCAATCTATTTAATTCGTAAGTTTTTGGAGAGTTTCTGCTTGACTTTCTTTGCTGGATGTCAAAATAGCCTCCCAGATCTGCTGTTTTGATGTGAACTGTCTCCTACCCTCATAGATCTTTTGCTTGAGGATACTCTAAAATTTCTCAATAGTGTTGAGGGAAGGCCAGGGGAGGATGGTGGCCACAGCATGAGTTTCTTTCCTTTTATACCCAGAGCAGCCAGTGACTCGGAGGTCTTCTCTGCAGCATGAGATGGTGCATTTTCTACCTTCTATTATCATTCTGCAGGACCTGCGATGACGTCACCGCGCTTACCACGTGGTGAGCGTTGTGACGTCATCGCAGGTCCTTTTGCAGGTCCTGCAGAAATAAAAAAGATGAGGATACCGGCTGCGCGATTAAGTGGATGAAGTGAGGTTTTTTTTCATTATTTTTAAACCCTGAATGGCCATTTTATTTAGCATTCTGTCTTAAGAATGCTATTATTTTGAATTTTAACCATGTTATAACAGAAAATAATAAAATAACCCGAACACCGAACTTTAGTGAAAAAGTCTGGGTTCAGGTGCGGGTATCCGAACTCGCAAAGTTCAGTACGAACCTGAACTTTGCAGTTTGGGTATGCTCATTTCATGTCTTAGTTGGGATCATCTCCTCTTCTACTTGGGGGGAAAACTTGGTCAGGACTCTACCCTCTAAAGAAACAACTTTTAGCAAATGAGGTAGTGGAAAAATGGCCCAAGGATCATTGAAAAGAGTTTAGACAGAAACCCTTTTGTCCTGTGCGGGGGGCCTGGTCTGATCCTTGCTATGGGGTCCTTACTTCTCTATGTACGCCATTGGTCTTAACTAGAGATGAGCGAGTAGTGAAATATTCGAAAGTTCGAATTTCGATTCGAATAAACCGCGTTATTCGACTATTCGACCGAATATCGAATCCCATTATAGTCTATGGGAAAAAAATGTTCGCCACTTGGAAATCTCAATTCGACCACTTGGAGGTCACCAAGTCCACCCTGAAACCTCAGAAAAGGATGCCAACACTGCTGGAATGCAACTGGGACAGCAGGGGAAGCATGTCTGGGTGCATATAACGCGCCCAAGTCGCACTATTACGCCACTATCACAGCCTCTCAACAATACACTCCAAACACAATATAACTTCTATGTAAAGTGAGACAATACAAGGAAACCTTCTTTCCTCTACATTGCCATGGACCCCAAGCCAAACTGTACAAAAAAGAAGAAAAAATTCTGCACCCCTTAAAATCACGTTGCCTATGACAACCACAGATGGCATAGGCAAGGGGGAAAGCAAATAGACCCCACCCCTAATTGTCATTGTGTGTGAGATGTGGTCAGACATGTCTTCTTTAAAATGTAAAAACAACTCAAACACATGCAGAAGCCTTAAAATGCCCAAATTGTTGGCGCTTGAGATGTGGCAGTGGCAGCAAGACCGGGCGCAGGTTGTATTGCGTTTGCTCTCTTCCACTCAGCCCAGTGCTTGAATTCCAAGTGACGCCGCATGCCTGAGGTGGTCAGATTGCTCTTCTCAGAGCCCCTACTCAGTTTTGAGTGGCAGAGTGCGCAAACCGCGCTCAGTTTGTCGTCCGCGCAAACATTAAAAAATCTCCACACCACAGAAGTACAAGGCCTCAATGAGGGAGCTTCGCACGACTGCCCGCTGCCGGGAACAGCTTCGGCCCTGCTGGCTGTGGCCTGCCTTCTCTGTCTGGACTGTCCTCTGCCTGTGGACATCCCTCTGCCTGTGGACATCCCTCTGCCTGTGGACATCCCTCTGCCTCTTGCTGCCTTTTTCGGTGATGCGCAGACCACCACATCTCCACTGCTTTCCCCGCTGGACATCACCCCTGGCCAAGTGGGGTCGGTCATTTCGTCGTCCACCACCTCCTCTTCCACTTCCTCACTCTGCTCCTCCTCCTGCCCACTGGACATTCCAACAGCCTCCCTTGATGGCAACTGCGTCTCATCATCATCGCTCATGATAACAGATGCTGTTTCCGGGTCCACATCAGCAGGAGATGGTGAATACTCAAGTGTTTGGGCATCACTACAAACAAATTCCTCTGCTAGCTCCTGGGATTCTTCCGGCACATCTGGAAAAGGACCCGAAAAGAGCTCCTGGGAGGGGTCAAGGGTGGGATGACTCTGTTGGCCAGGTGTGGAGGAAGGAGGGTCAGAGTGAGACTGTGTGGATGACTGGCTGGTGGACAACTGTGTGGAAGCGCTATCGGCTATCCATTGCACCACCTGTTCACGCTGCTCAGGCCTCAACAGCGGTGTAACCCGCCCCCTGCTTAACTGTCCCATAAAGGCAGGGATGCTGGATGAGCGGAATGCTGGCTGCCCCTCACCAGCACGCATTGTATCCCCACTGGCTTCAACGCGGTTTGTGCCCCCACCAGCATTTCCGCGCCCCCGTCCCTTTGCGCTAGCCCTCCGCATTTCAGGCGTTTAACTTTTTTTTGCCACGCGTTCTGCAAAATATATATTTTTTTAGGAGAACACTTGGCTATACAGCCGTATACTGCCAGAAGGTCAATAGATGCCTATACGCACCAGGTATATTAACAGAGTTTTGCTGGCACACAGAACGCACAACAGTGGTGCCAAATATACTTTTTTTTTTTTTTTAAACACTTGGCGTATACAGCCGTATACTGCCAGAAGGTCAATAGATGCCTATACGCGCCAGGTATATTAACAGAGTTTTGCTGGCACACAGAACGCACAACAGTGGTGCCAAATATACTTTATTTTTTAGAAAAATACTTGACGTATACAGCCGTATACTGCCAGAAGGTCAAATGGTGCGTATACACACAAGGTATTTAACAGGGTTTTGTTGGCACACAGAACGCACAACAGTAGTGCCAAATATAGTTTTGTATATAGGTGCTAATACACCACTAATGCCTCTCTCTGTCCCTACTCCAGCAGCTATCCCTGAATACAGCAGCCGTTCTGTGCAGAGTGTATATAGTTAGAATAAGCTATATACCGTGCAGTATAGTAGCCCTGATAAGGGCTGTCAATCACACTCCTGTCCGCTGGTAGCCGCTATATATGGTGGTAAATGCGATATTCTGAGCTTCTGTTATATACTTTTTGGGGTCCTGCCTGACTTTCATACAGCTAAAGCCTGTCTCTCCCTGCTCGGGCCTCTGTCCCTAACTACGTTCATGCAGCATATGCGAACGAGCAGTAAGAGCTGAGTTTTTATGATTCAAGGTCACATGGTTTTTCCAGCCAATGCATGTAAACGCCGTTCTCGCGATGCCAGCGTGCTCCGAGGACCTGTCATACCCCCCCCTGCATAGTGATTGGTGTAAAAAAAGCGCCAGGGAAGGTGGGAGGGGAAACAAATTTTAAGTGCGTCATCGCCGTTATACTCGATCGAAATCGAGTATGACGAATAGCATAGTATTCGATCGAATACCGGCTCAGTCGAATACTACTCGCTCATCTCTAGTCTTAACATTTGAGATTATACATGTCAGAATATATTACAATTCTCCTCTTATGTACATGAATATAAATACTACACGGCGTGTTGGGTTTAAGTGTCATAGCGGTGCAATTTTTTGTTTTTGAATTACACTCATGGATTGTATTGTGTCTCAGGGCTCTTTGGATCACTGAAATCAATTTCAAACACCTGTGATTATTAGTTTGCCAAATGAGCCCAAATAAAGGGGAACTACTTAAGAAGGACATTCCACATTGTTAAGCAATATGGGAAAGAAAAAGGATCTCTCTGCTGCCAAAATGCATCAAATAGTGCAATGTCTTGGACAAGAAATGAAAACATTAGATATTTTGCAAAAACTTAAGTATGATCATTGAACTGTGAAGAGATTTGTGGCTGATTCAGAGCATAGACAGGTTTGTGCAGATGAAGGTATAATAAGGAAGGTTTCTGCCAGACAAATTCATCAAATTAAGAGAGCAGCTGCAAAAATGCCATAACAATGCAGCATATGGGTATTTCATGCTGCAGCCTTTGGAGTCCCGCAAACCTCAAGGTGTAGGATCCTCCAGAGGCTTGCGGTTGTGCATACACCTACTATGCATCCTCCTCTAACCACTGCTCACAAGCCCAGGTTGCAGTGAGCCCAGACATACATGAAGACTCATTTTCAAACAGTCTTGTTTACTGATGAGTGTCGTGCAACCCTGGATGGTCCACATGGATGGAGCAGTGGATGGCCACCATGTCCCAACAAGGTGTCATATTTTGGGCCGCAATCATGTGGATAGAGCTGGTGGGCCTCTGTAGGGTCTCTGCAGGTATGAAAATGACCTTGGCAAAGTAATTAGAATTTCTGACTGACCACTTTCTTCCATGGTCCAAAAAGAAGAACCGTTCCTTCAAAAGCAAATTCATCTTCATGCATGGATAGGATAGGTCATCAGTATCTGATTGGTGGGGGTCCGACACCCGGGACCCCTGACGATCAGCTGTTTGAGAAGGCACCGGAGCTCCTGTGAGCATCACAGCCTTCTCTTAGGCCTCTGACGTCGCGTTCATCAGTCACTTGGCCTAGGAGTGGCTCAGCCCCATTCAAGTGAAAGGGGCTGAGCGTGATACCGAGCACAACCACTATACAATGTACAGCGCAGTGCTAGGTCAGCGGGGAGAAGGTAGCGGCGCTCACGGGAGCGCCGGTACCTTCTCAAACAGCTGATTGGCGGGAGTCCCAGGTGTCAGACCCCCACTGATCAGATACTGATGACCTATCCTGAGGATAGGTCATCAGTAGTTAACTCCTGGAAAACCCCTTTAACAGCCGCTTAGACCGAAGTTCCCCTGTCTTCCCAGTGTGATCACATGATGATGTCATCAGTGATCACTCTGGGAGCATGCGTTGACATCATCAAGCTCAGTGCAAGTCTTTCTGCAGGTCTTTTTCAATCAAGAGAGAAGTGGATTTCCTCTGCACAAGCAAGTGGATGATGTGAGCATTTTTTTTTCCTGTTCTTTCTAAGACAACTCCAGCCGCCATTTTAGGAAAAATAATTTGCTCCCACAAAGTGTGAGGAAATTCGGCTTTGTTTAGAATAGAATTTTTCCTAAAATTTGGACTGACTTCCACTGTGGATTCCACTGTCTCAGTATAGCATTGGAATTTATGTTCTTCCTGGAGACAAAACTCGTTAAGTCCAAAGTCACCCGAGACTTTGGTGAAGAACTTCAGGATTTGATCCATTATAACTAATGAAATGTATTTGGGAATATATTTATCATAAAGTAATATTTAAATATTTTCAATTTCTTAATTCTCGGAGAACCCCTTTAACGAGTTTTGCCTCTGCGAAGCCCATACATTTTAATGCAGGTTTCTGTATAGCATTAAAACAAAGTTGAGGAACAAATCGACTTTGGATCTTGGATCTGAAGTGCAAATCTCTCACCCCTAGCTATAATTTTCCATCTCTGCCCTGTCTATAAAAACCCTCGGTGTTCGGATTGTAGCACCTTTGACTTGGACAACGCCAGTTTAAATAACCAAGAGAGTAGGGGGCACACTAACAATGGCACAGAGTGCACAAATGGTTCAAAAACAATCAACACAAAACCAAAAAAAGAAAACCACAATAAAGTGCACATCCAACAATGGTAAAAGCAATAAAGTAGTTTTATTGGACAACACAATTATACAAACATCTAAAAATTGTATACAATAAGCCATGTGCTGGTAAAAATGAAACCAAGCACAAATATGCAGACCACCAAAGACCATAAATAAGGACCCAGCATGTATAGTCCGGGATAAGGTGAAATACCCATAGAATGTAAAGCAATACACAACCAAAGATCAATCGTTCAGTGATACTATATGGAGGTCTCTGTATTTATTGCTTTAACTATTGTTGGATGTGCACTTTATTGTGGTTTTCTTTTTTTTTGTTTTGGACCACGCCAATGACTTGGGCTTCAAATAGATTCATTTGTTGTTTTCTTTTTATTTTGAACTAGCAGAAGGACCCGGCTTCGCCTGGGTATATTTCATCTATTTCATTTAATGTTTCTGTGTGTCGTTGCAGAGAGAAAGTCAATGCAGCTGACAGAAGTTGATTTTTACCTTCATTTTTTCAATCCCCATTGGCTGCGGAGTGGCAGGGGGCGTGGCCTCACAGAGTCGGGGGCGTGACTTAGAGAGACCTGGGTGGGAGTTTTAAATCCTTCTTTTAGGGTGGCCTGAATTACAGGTCAATGCCATGGGTAACAGTGTAAGAAAACATTTTTTTATTACTACTGAACGGTCTTAGTTTAAAATTAGTTTAAAACATAAAGCATATTTCTGGTAACCAGACTACCCCTTTAACAGTGTCATCCACAGCGCTCTGCCCCTTTGAAGCAGTGAAGAAAAATGGGTGGGTTGTTATTTACTTGAGCTCCTCAGCTGGCTGCTAATTACCTGGCTGGGTCGTTATGGAAACTGGTGTGTATGTGGAGAGAATGGCAGTTGGGATTTGAAATGAAATGCTCCCAGGCTAATATTGGCTAATGGAGGTCACATTTTGGGAATATCTTGGGAACAGTACGTCCTAGAGAGCTGAGACCTGGTCTAAAACCTTCCTGGACACCTGATGTACCTGTGTGCAGAATTTGGTGAAAAACGGTCAAGTAGTTTGGTCGCGCATAGAGAACAGACAGACGGACAGACACTCTTCTTTATATATTTATACGAGATATATCGTAAAGACAAAACTTTTGAAATTATCCTCCCTGAAAATTTGCAATAAAACCTGTCTAACATTTCCATGGTGTATTTTATTTTATTTTTTCTGTTGAAAGAATCGGAGCTCATGGATCCAGCACATTAGGACATTAGATTTAGATTACAGCTAAAGGGATTAAAACAAAATCATAGGAGTAAGCTACAAACAGGCTGGAACCCCCATTGTCTTTCTTCTTCCTGATCTTAGACACAGAAGTCTCAGCGCAGTGTTATCAAAAAATTAAATCAAAAATTAAAACATCAGGGAGTCTGGATGTCTGCGGCCGGCTCGGAGCAGTTCTCCAGCGAGCTTCATCTCTTGCTGCTGCTGGAGCCGTCCTGCTTTCGCTCATAGACGGTGTTAAGTTACTTCTAAAGTGATGTATTTTGTGTTCTGTACATAAATATATTTTTATATTTTTACTGTCTGCAGCCCAGAAATCAATACCCATAATAAATACACTAACACGTTTATTGTCTGAGCGGCTAGAGAGAACACGATCGGCTTCAGGCCTTCTGACCCCATGAAAAAGAAGACACTACATGTGGATTGTGGGCAGACGTCATGGGCAGCTCTGGTCATAATCAGGATGTGACGTTTACGCATTTCTTTAGACTCCGAGATGGATAAGCTAAGCTTCCTTCAGAAAACCGCGTAGTAGTCTGCAAAATGGTTATGCAATCTAAAGCCTTGTGCATACCGTGGAGCAGTGTGCACTGTGCCTGTACGGTGGAGTATTGTACTATGTTCACATCTGCATTGCAGCGTCCATTCATAGTAGAAGCCAAGGTACAGGTCCGGTGACATGACGGAGCAGAAACCAACATCAAGAGGGGCTACAATGATTTTGTGGATGTATCCATTGTGTTAAAAACAAGAATAATGCTACTTACTATATTTTTCTTACTGCTAAATGTTAATAGAGCCCTTGGTCTCCTGTGTGCTGCCATATGGTGCCTACATACAGCACTACAAAATGGACACAGTCTCGCTTAGGGCCCATTCACACAACCGTCAACATCTATTCTGCAATTTTGTGATATGGACCATGCTGGTATAACCTGGGTATCTCCTGTATATAATTATATATGTACAGCTGGTATAACCTGGGTATCTCCTGTATATAATTATATATGTACAGCTGGTATAACCTGGGTATCTCCTGTATATAAGTTATACATATTATTGTATATAGTGATATGGAGCATGCTGGTATAATCTGGGTATCTCCTGTATATAATTATATAATTATATATGTACAGCTGGTATAAGTTATACATCTTCTTGTATACAGTGATATGGACAATGCTGGTATAACCTAAGTATCTCCTGTCAGGACTCGGGGGTACAGACAACACAAGACAGTGGGCCCTGAGGCTGAACCCACCCACTGTCCCTACCTACTTGCCTCAGACGGCCCTTGGCGGCCGCGGACAACCACAATGGCGTTCCCTATACTGAATAAGTGGAACACTAAACAGGACAGACAAACAACTAAAACGGACAAAGGAGCAAACAAGGACAGAACCACACAGCAATGCAGTAATATCGGCAATACAGACAAAAGTCAAAGGTCAGGCGGAGGGTGGATAAGTACGCAATCAGAGGGACTAGGAGGGAACAAACCGGAGAAGACACAGGGGAGCTGGGATCCAGGTATGAACCGAAATAGCCAGCAAGCAAGTGAGCAGCTAGCTGACATTTATCCAGGATCAGAGGCTAGGTCCAGAAGCTGATTGGACCAGCCCTGATCTCAGTAACAAGTTCAGCTGAAGCACAAATCCTAAAGAGCATAGTAACTCCTGCATTGCTGGACAAAAGCAAATCGGGTGTGTCACAACAACCCAGGCACAGTTCACACTAGGTATTGCACACCCTGACAGTACCCCCCCTCTTATGAGGGGCCTCAGGACCCTTAGCCAATGGACCAGGCTTAAAAGGCGGTACATGGTATCGCCCAACCAGGCGGGGCGCATGCATGTCCTTGGCAGAAACCCACGTACGTACTTCTGGCCCGAAGCCCTTTCAGTGGACCAGATACTGTAATGAGCCCTGAACCCAACGAGAACTTAAAATTTCCTCCACCTCATACTCCAATTCACCCTGGATGATGAGCGGAGCAGGAGGAGGCGACGGGGAAACCGGCATCACATATTTTTTCAAAAGAGACTTATGAAATACAGAATGGATTCGAAGAGCCGTAGGCAGCTTCAATCTAAAGGTAACAGGATTAATGATCTCCAGAATGGTATATGGCCCAATATATTTGGGCGCCAGTTTCCCTGACTTTACCCTCAATTTCAGATTTCTAGTTGAGAGCCAGACCTTATCACCTAGTACGTATTGATGGCCAGATATGCGTTTATTATTAGCATGCTTTTGGTAGGACTCTTGGGCTTTAGCCAAGCTCTGGTGAGCTTGGGCCAACACTGTGCACAGTTTAGAAAATATAGCCTCAGCTAAGGGGTTAACAGATTCGGCGGAGTGAACGGACGAGTACCTGGGGTTAAAACCATAATTACAGAAAAATGGCGACATCTTAATAGAACTTTGTTCATGATTGTTAATAGCAAACTCTGCTAGAGAAATGAAGTCTTGCCATTTGTCCTGAGTATTAGCTACGAAACACCTTAAAAATTGTTCCATAGACTGATTGGTCCTCTCAGTCTGTCCATTCGTCTGTGGATGGAAGGCAGACGAGAAGGACAAGGAGGTACCTAAATTACCACAAAACTCCCTCCAGAATCTAGCCACGAACTGGACACCCCTATCGGAAACAATGTTTTCCGGAACACCGTGTAGGCGCAGAATATGATTAACGAAGAGCGTGGGCTAGTAAACGAGCACTAGGCAGTTTACGCCAGTGGAACGAGGTGGCACATTTTTCGAAAATCTATCTACCACCACCCAAATTACAGTTTTCCCTTTAGACAGTGGCAGGTCAGTAACAAAATCCATTGAGAGATGCGTCCAGGGTCTCGTAGGGACCGGTAGAGGATGTAACAGACCCTCAGGTGGCCTACGAGGGACCTTGGACCTAGCACAAATCTCACAAGCTTCGACAAAAGCCTTGACGTCTCGAGCCCAGGATGGCCACCAGTAATGGCGCGAGAGTAAATACTTAGTACCTGCTATCC
>ONZH01002954.1:0-32064 GCA_900303285.1 Rhinella marina
GGATCCTCATCCTGGCAGACAGAGCTGACAGACTGGAGGAGTTCTGCAGAGCATTGCCACAACAACAGATAGGGGGAAGATCCTGTGTGTATCAGCAGTGTCATTGTACAACTGGGACTTATAGTCGTATACATACAACATGCTGCTGAGTATTCATTCCTAGCAGGCATACATGTCACTCAGGGCAGCACTTGTATTCACTCCATTTGCAGAGCAGGGGGAGGGGCAGAGATTGTTGTTATTGCAGGGAAACAAAGGGCCAGAAGAGAACCAGGGAAATGAGGAAATATATGTATATATTTTTTTTAATAAAACTTGCTCAGCTTAGTTATATATTGCTGACCATCAGATTTAAAGTGCTATATATTTTTTCATATGTATCTCGAACAACCCCTTTAAGTATTGTAAGGCGGCATCTTCATGCAGAAAGAAAATACTTAAAATTAAAGGTGCTTGTTGCAAACAGGTTAAAGTCCTGGCATAATGACTAATGTTGAGTGAATCGAAGCATCTGAAGCAGAATTGAATAAAAAAAACTACAAATTTTTTGTTTCAATTTTCCCCATATTTACAGTCTTTATTCTTGTAAGATAACAGGCCGAACTGGATGGACAGATGTCTTTTTTCGGCCTTATAAACTATGTTACTATGTTACTAATTCCGCCAAGGTTTTTGGGGTTTTGACATCATGTTGTTCACTGTGTACTAAAAATAACTTGCCCTTATTCTCCAGCTCAATATGGATACGGGGACACCAAACTTTAATTGTTTTTATCTCCTACTTTTAAAAAATAAAAACCTTTGAAAAAAATTTCTTTGCATCATCAGCCATAGCTTTTTCATATTTCAGTTTACAGAGCTGTATTAGGGCTTGTTTTTTTGCAGAAGGAAATTTAGATTTTATTTGTACCATTTTTGTGTGTACGTACAACTTTTTGATTAGAGATGAACGAATCATTCAAAATTTTATTCGCCGAACATTCGCAGAACTTTTCCTAAGATTCGTATATTCGACGAATAGATTCTTTGTATTTGCATACAAAATATACGTTGTTATGTGCTATTAGTGAACATTTGCGCACTAAAAGAGCGAACACTCTTTTAAAAAATGTACGCAACTTCTTAGAAGACGTACGCATGAGCATACAAATAGCGTACGAATCATCAGCGTATTATTGTCTACACGATTACGTAATACACAGGCACGCACAATGAGAGGCCGCAGCGTGCACTCCTCAGAGGCAGAGCGAATATTTGAAAATGGCATCCAGGCAATAATCATCATTTAGCTCTGCTGCAGAGCTGAAATACATAGTCGGGCTGATGGACCGGCAGGATTACGATAGCACACAACGCCACCTGAACCAGCATAAAAAGGAGGTGATCCAGCAGGTGATCCGAGGCTTGCGCCATCGTTTTGACACCCTGCGGACCCCGGGCCAGATCCAGCGTAAATGGTCAGATCTGAAATCGCCCTCAGAGGCAGTATGTATATTTGAAGTAGAACAAGTAAGGTGCTTTTTATCCGGCTAAGTGCATAGTACAACCATCCACCATACAGTAAAGTGAATATGAGGACACATTGCGGTACCTGTAAAGAAATACACACAATGGGCAATATACTTGAAAACGTTGCTGAAAGGTAAAAACATTAGTGCAAACAATCCAGTGCAAACAATATAGTGCAAATACATTATAGGTATAATGTAAACATTTTAAATATCACCTACCTAGTATGCTCACGGACACGTTTAAGTCTCTTTTCTTCTGACGCTTGTCATACAACTGGAACAGAGTCTCAAACTCAATTGTAATTTGTAATCCACATAGGTAATCGTAATCCAAATGGGTAAAAAAATAGCAGCAAAGGTTCTTTAAAAAACCCTCTTTCAAGGGGCTCCCCAATAACCTGAAAAGGGGAAAAAAAGGGATGAGGCGCACGTATGCACAGCTTGGTTAAAACTTTTTTTTTTGATGGGGGAGTCCTGACAATTAGAGATGAGCGAATCATTCAAAAAATTATTCGCCGAACATTCGCCGAACTTTTCCTAAGATTCGTATATTCGACGAATAGATTTGTTGTATTTGCGTATAAAATATACGTTATTATGTGCTATTAGCGAACATTGGCGCACTAATAACGAACGTTCATTTAAAAAATGTACGCAACTTCTTAGAAGACGTACGCATGAGCGTACAAATAGCTTACGAATCCTCAGTGTACTATTGTCTACGCGATTACGTAATACACAGGCACGTACGATGAGAGGCCACGGCGTGCACTCCTCAGAGGCAGAGCGAATATTCGAAAACGGCATCCAGACGATCCTCATCATTTAGCTCTGCTGCACAGCTGAAATACATAGTCCGTCTGATGAACCGCCAGGATTACGATTTACGATGGCACACACCGCCACCCGAACCAGCATAAAAAGGAGGTGATCCAGCAGGTGATCCGAGGCTTGCGCCATCGTTTCGACACCTTGCGGACCCCGGGCCAGATCCAGCGTAAATGGTCAGATCTGAACAAGTAAGGTGCTGTCTATCCGGCTAAGTGCATAGTACAACCATCCACCATACAATAAAGTGAGGACACATTGCAGTACCTGTAAAGAAATACACACAATGGGCAACATACTTGAAAACGTTGCTGAAAGGTAAAAACATTAGTGCAAACAATCCAGTGCAAACAATATAGTGCAAATACATTATAGGTATAATGTTATAATAACATTTTAAATATCACCTACCTAGTATGCTCACGGCACGTTTAAGTCTCTTTTATTCTGACGCTTGTCATAGAACTGGAACAGAGTCCCAAATTCAGTTGCAATTTGTAATCCACATAGGTAAAATTGTAATCCAAATGGGTAAAAAAATAGCAGCAAAAGTTCCTTAAAAAACCCTCTTTCAAGGGGCTCCCCAATAACCTGAAAAAGGGGAAAAAAGGGATGAGGCGCACGTATGCGCAACTTGGTTAAAACTTTTTTTTTTATGGGGGGAGTCCTGACAAACCATGTCCATCTGGGTGAGGACAAACGCAGAGCAACAAAAATAAAAACAAACGCCAACTAGTGCTCACCCTTCAGGTTAAGTCCACGTTGTGGCTCCCATAAAAGCTGCAGGATCTGATTCCTTACTTAAGGGCCAACAGGTCCTCTTCACTGCTGCTGGAGCTAAAAGAAATGAGAGGGCGCTCCTGCCTCATGAAAGCGACACTGGCTGCGGCAGCAGACCCCCAACGACCTCTCAGGGATGGTCTTGGTGGTGACCGAGCGGTCACACTGGCAAGGGCCATGGCAACTTGGGCCTTGCCCATTACCGTGTAGTGGCCAGATCCTCCCGCCGGCATACAAGGTGACAGAATCTCCGGCTGTAAGGGCTCTGGTTACGGTCTTCCGCGAGTGGCGGACTGTGCAGCCTGCACCTGCCATGGCAGTTGGTATTGTACCACTGATGGCTGGTACACAAAACTGTTGGTGGTCATCTGTCCCACATGAAGGATCGGCGGCGGTGGCAAATCTGGTATCAGGGGTTCCAGCTGAGCTTGTGATTTCTCCTCAGATTGCAGAGTCCCATCCTTGGTCTCATGGGAACACCGAGCCTCTTCTGCGGCCTGGGCCTCCTCAGTCCAGTCTTCTGGGGGAGCTGCAGGAGTAGCTGGTCTCTTAAGGAGTTTCACCCCAGTAGCAAAGGGGCCTTGGAGGCTCTTCATGGGGGTATACTCCACGTAATCCACTGCGTGGAGATTGTGGCGGGCGGAAGATACCGCTGCTTTACAGAACGGCGGTTTACGTATAATTCTTCTGACGTCTCCTCATCAAAACCTACTCCCCGTTCCACACAGAACCAAATAACGGTACCCCCTCGGCGCTCCAGCTTGGGGTCACCGGACCGTGGGTGCTCCAAAACCTGCACAACCCACTCCTCTACCAACTTTTTGTATTCCCAGATACCCAGGGGTCAGGGCATTCCGAGTGACAGCCTAGGGGACCATTGATTTTTGCCGAAGGGAGTAGTCCTTCCGCGGCGGAGCGGGAACTCCTGCCGCCTCCGCCGTGTCAGCCAGCGGAGTGAACACCTCAGCGGGCACCTCAACCGACTTCTTAGGCTGCCGGACATATTGAGAGACGTAGATCTCCTCTGGTTCCTTCTCCTCATAGGGGTCGGTGCCCCACACCATGCCTCCCCAGTCAGGGCCTCGCTGTGTCGCCATCTTAATTTCCTGAGTTGCCTCGTCTTCCTCGCGCGCTGGAGAAAGGGGCGGAGCTACCAGGGAGGAGTCTGCATCGCTAATGAATTGAATTTGTACGGAACAGAGTAACTTATACGTAGCAATAGCGTATAATTTATAGGAAAAACTACGTACCGAATGCGTACAAAGCCGAAGCGAATCACCTAATATTCGGATTATGTTATTCTATTTTTTGTGGTGGGAATTGAAAAAAAAATGTGAATCATGTGTTTTTATTGTTTTTTTTCATTACGACGATAAGTGCACATGAAATTTGTATTAATATTTTAATAGGTCCGACATTTTTGAACAAGGCAATACCAAATGTTTTTTTTTGTTTATATACACTCACCGGCCAATTTATTAGGTACACCTGTCCAACTGCTCGTTAACACTTAATTTCTAATCAGCCAATCACATGGCGGCAACTCAGTGCATTTAGGCATGTAGACATGGTCAAGACAATCTCCTGCAGTTCAAACCGAGCATCTGTATGGGGAAGAAAGGTGATTTGAGTGCCTTTGAACGTGGCATGGTTGTTGGTGCCAGAAGGGCTGGTCTGAGTATTTCAGAAACTGCTGATCTACTGGGATTTTCACGCACAACCATCTCTAGGGTTTACAGAGAATGGTCCGAAAAAGAAAAAACATCCGTGAGCGGCAGTTCTGTGGGCGGAAATGCCTTGTTGATGCCAGAGGTCAGAGGAGAATGGGAAGACTGGTTCGAGCTGATAGAAAGGCAACAGTGACTCAAATTGCCACCCGTTACACCAAAGGTAGGCAGAAGAGCATCTCTGAACGCACAGTAACGTCGAACTTTGAGGCAGATGGGCTACAGCAGCAGAAGACCACACGGGTGCCACTCCTTTCAGCTAAGAACAGGAAACTGAGGCTACAATTTGCACAAGCTCATCGAAATTGGACAGTAGAAGATTGGAAAAACGTTGCCTGGTCTGATTAGTCTCGATTTCTGCTGCGACATTCGGATGGTAGGGTCAGAATTTGGCGTCAACAACATGAAAGCATGGATCCATCCTGCCTTGTATCAACGGTTCAAGCTGGTGGTGGTGGTGTCATGGTGTGGGAATATTTTCTTGGCACTCTTTGGGCCCCTTGGTACCAAATTGAGCATCGTTGCAACGCCACAGCCTACCTGAGTATTGTTGCTGACCATGTCCATCCCTTTACGACCACAATGTACCCAACATCTGATGGCTACTTTTCAGCAGGTAATGCGCCATGTCATAAAGCTGGAATCATCTCAGATTGGTTTCTTGAACATGACAATGAGTTCACTGTACTCAAATGGCCTCCACAGTCACCAGACCTCAATCCAATAGAGCATCTTTGGGATGTGGTGGAACAGGAGATTCGCATCATGAATGTGCAGCCGACAATTTCTGCGGCAAGCTGTGTGATGTCATCATGTCAATATGGACCAAAATCTCTGAGGAATGCTTCCAGCACCTTGTTGAATCTATGCCACGAAGAATTGAGGCAGTTCTGAAGGCAAAAGGGGGTCCAACCCGTTACTAGCATGGTGTACCTAATAAAGTGGCCGGTGAGTGTATGTTATATGTACATTTGGGAAAGGGGTGTGGTTTAATCTTTTTATTTTTTTTATAGTGGCAACTTTTAACCCCCTTAGGAGGATAGAACATGAGATCTTTTGATCTCTTGCTCTACTTACCCTAATAGAGATCTATGAGGGTGAATAGCATTTTGACAGGATCCTTGCTGAGCTGTGCCTCGTGCGTAGAAGGAAAGTTACTATGGCAGCCATGGGAAGCTGTAAAAGAGTCCAGGCTGCCATGGTAACCAATCGGAGCACTAGGGGGGCTCCGATTAGAAGGCAGAGTGAGCAGCATCCCTCTAACTTACCTAATAAATTCTCCAATTGATCGCGGCATCTGAGGGATTAAACGCGACCCATTCCCCCACGCCTCCAAATTTCAGCCGCACCACCACCCCCAGCAAAACCTGACCCTATGCACTTTAGTCGTCCAGTCACAGGGGTCGGCCCTATAGGCTGACAATTGGCTATTGTGCCTGCATGTATATCTAGAGCTTGCCAGCAAACTTAATGCAACTAAAGGAGTCATGATAAACATACCACATACCAACTATGCACCCACCAGACCTCAGATCAGCGTATTGTGCCCCCATCAGACCTGCAAGATAAAGGCAGAATGTGCCCGCCCATCAGACCTCATATCAGCAGAAATGTGGCCCCATCAGACCCTTTAGATCATTAGGAATCGTGCCCCCATACAGACCTTAGATCAGCCCACCTGTACCGGCCCATCAGACCTCAGATCAGCCCGCTGTACCCCAAATCAGACCTCACATCAGCCCATTGTCCCCCATCAGACCTGCACATCACGGCTACTGTTGGCCCCCATTAGACCTCAGATCAGCCCGAACTGTGCCCCCATCAGATCTCAGATCAGCTAACTATGCCCCCATCAGACCTCGATCAAGCCCACTGTGCCCCGCCATCAGACCTCAGTCAGCCCACTGGTGCCACCATCAGACCTCAGAAGCCCTGTGGCCCATCACCCATCAGCCATTGTGCCCCCCATCAGCCTTTGTGCCCCAGCCCCCATCAGACCTCAGATCAGGCCTTTTGTGCCCCCAAACAGACCTCAGATAGCGTCTTGTGCCCCCATCAGACCTCAGATACAGCGTCTTGTGCCCCCCCACTCCAGACAAGCTGCAGATCAGCGTCTTGTGCCCCCATCAGACCTCAGATCAGCATCTTGTGGCCCCCATCAGCGTCTTGTGACCCCCTCAGATCAGCGTTCAGATTTTGTGCCCCCAATCAGACCTCATTAGACTGTGCGCCATCAGACTTCAGATCAGCCCATTGTGCCCCATCAGACCTCAGAACAGCCCACTGTACCCCATCAGACCTCAGATCAGCAACTGTGCCATTCAGACCTCAGATCAGCCCACTGTGCCATCAACCTCAGATCAGCCCATTGTGCCCATCAGCCTTTTGTGCCCAGCCCCATCAGACCTCAAGATCAGCCTTTTGTGCCCCATCAGACTCAGAACATCCCACTGTGCCCCATCAGACCTCAGATCAGCCCACTGTGCCCCCATCAGACCTCAGATCAGCCCATGTGCCATTCAGCCTGCCCCAGTGCCCCCATCAGCCTTTTGTGCCCCAGCCCCATCAGACCTCAGATCAGCCTTTTGTGCCCCATCAGACCTCAGAGATAGCGTCTTGTGCCCCCCCCATCAGATCCTCATGCCCCCATCATACAGTGTTCTTGTGCCCATCAGACCTCGATCAAACCTCAGTCAGACTCCGATTCAGATCAGCGTCTTGTGCCATCAGAACTTAGATCAGCATCTTGTGACCCCTCAGACCTCAGATCAGCCCACTGTGCCCCATCAGACCTCAGATCAGCCCATTGTGCCCCATCAGACCTCACTTAGCAACTGTGCCCATCAGACCTCAGATCGCCCATTGTTGTGATCAGCCACCCCCAACAGACCTCAGAACAGCCCACTGTGCCCATCAGACTCGATCAGCCCACTGTGCCCCCATAGACTCAGATCAGCCTGTGCCCCATTCAGCAGCCCATTTTGTGCCCCAGCCCCCATCAGACCTCAGACTGTGCATCAGACCTCAGATTGTGCATCAGACCTCAGATCAGATTGTGCCCCCATCAGCCTCAGATCAGCGTCTTGTGCCCATGAGACCTCAGATCAGCGTATTCAGTCAGCCCCCATTCAGACCTCAGATCAGGGTCTTGTGTCCCATCAGACCTCATATCAGCGTCTTTGTGCCCCCATCAGACTCAACAGATCAGCATCTTGTGCCCCATCAGACCTCAGATCAGCGTCTTGTGCCCCATCAGCTCAGAACGCCCATCTGTGCCGCCATCACCTCAGATCAGCCCACTAGATCAGATCAGCCACTGTGCCCCCATCAGACTCAGAATCAGCCATTTGCCCCATCACCTTTTGTGCCAGCCCCCATCAGACCTCAGATCAGCTTTTGTGTGACCTCATGTGCATCAGACTCATCAGCTGTGCCCCCATCAGACCTCAGATCAGCCCACGTGCCATCATCAGACCTCAGATCCCGTCTTGTGCCCCATCAGCCTTTTGTGCCCCAGCCCCATCAGACTCAGATCAGATAGACCTCATCAGCGTCTTGTGCCCATCAGACCTCAGATTGTGCCCCATCAGTTTGTGCTTGATCAACCTTTTGTGCCCCAGACCTCAGATCAGCAGTGCCGATCAGCAGTGTCTTGTGCCCATCAGACCTCAGATCAGCATCTTGTGCCCCCATCAGACCGCTTGTGCCCCTGCAGACCAGCGTCTTGTGACCCCATCAGACCTCAGATCAGCCACTGTGCCCCCATCAGACCTCAGATCAGCCCCATTGTGGCCCCCATCAGACCTCACATTAGCCCACTGTGCCGCCACAGACCTAGATCAGCCCATTGTGCCCCATCAGACCTCAGATCAGCCCATTGTGCCCCATCAAGACCTTCAGCCCACTGTGCCACCATCTAGACCTCAGATCAGCCACTGTGCCCCATCAGACCTCAGATCAGCCCACCCATTGTGCCCCATCAGCCTTTTGTGCCGCATCAGCCCATATAGCCTTTTGTGCCCCATCAGACTCAGATAGCGTCTTTGTCTTCTTGTGCAGACTAGATCAGCATCTTGTGCCCCAGCCAGATGCGTCTTGCCCCCATCAGAACCTCAGATAGCGTGCCAGACCTCATTGCCCCCATCAGAACCTCAGATCGCATCATGTGCCCCATCAGACGATCAGCTCAGAGACAGAACAGCCCCATCAGACTCAGATCAGCCACTGTGCCCCCATCAACCTCAGATCAGCCCACTGTGGCACCATCAGACCATGCCATTGTGCCATCAGCCTTTTGTGCCCCAGCCCCATCAGACTCAGATCAGCCTTTTGTGCCCCATCAGACCTCAGACAGCGTCTTGTGCTTCCATCAGACTCAGATCAGCCCATTGTGCCCCCATCAGACCTCACATTAGCCCACTGTGCCGCCTCAGACCTCAGATCAGGCCTTGTGCCCCCATCAGACCTCAGATTAGCCCATTGTGCCCCATCAGACTCAGAACAGCCCACTGTGCCCCCATCAGACCTCAGATCAGCCCACTGTGCCCCCATCAGACCTCAGCCCATTGTGCCCCCATCAGCCTGTGCCCAGCCCGCCAGATCAGCCTTTTGTGGCCCCATCAGACCTCAGATCAGCGTCTTTGTGCTTCCATCAGACCTCAGATCAGCCCATTGTGCCCCCATCAGACCTCACATTAGCCCACTGTGCCGCCATCAGACGCTCAGAATCAGCCCATTGTGCCCCCATCAGACCTCAGAACAGCCCACCTGTGCCCCCATCAGACCTCAGATCAGCCCACTGTGCCCCCATCAGACCTCAGATCAGCCCATTGTGCCCCCATCAGCCTTTTGTGCCCCAGCCCCCATCAGACCTCAGATCAGCCTTTTGTGTCCCCATCAGACCTCAGATCAGCGTCTTGGTGCCCCCATCAGACCTCAGATCAGCGTCTTCTGCCCCCATCAGACCTCAGATCAGCGTCTTGTGCCCCCATCAGACCTCAGATCAGCGTCTTGTGCCCCCATCAGACCTCAGATCAGCGTCTTGTGCCCCCATCAGACCTCAGATCAACGTCTTGTGCCCCCATTAGACCTCAGATCAGCGTCTTGTGCCCCCATCAGACCTCAGATCAGCGTCTTGTGCCCCCATCAGACCTCAGATCAGCGTCTTGTGCCCCCATCAGACCTCAGATCAAGCCCATTGTGCCCCATCAGACCTCAGAACAGCCCACTGTGCCCCATCAGACCTCAGATCAGCCCACTGTGCCCCCATCAGACTCAGATCAGCCCACTGTGCCACCATCAGACCTCAGATCAGCCCACTGTGCCCCCATCAGACCTCAGATCAGCCCATTGTGCCCCCATCAGACCTCACATTAGCCCACTGTGCCACCATCAGACCTCAGATCAGCCCATTGTGCCCCATCAGACCTCAGATCAGCCCATTGTGCCCCCATCAGACCTCAGATCAGCCCACTGTGCCCCCATCAGACCTCAGATCAGCCCACTGTGCCACCATCAGACCTCAGATCAGACCACTGTGCCCCCATCAGACCTCAGATCAGCCCATTGTGCCCCCATCAGCCTTTTGTGCCCCAGCCCCCATCAGACCTCAGATCAGCCTTTTGTGCCCCCCATCAGACCTCAGATCGCGTCTTGCCCCATGAGACCTCAGATCAGCGTCTTGTGCCCCCATCAGACCTCAGATCAGCGTCTTGTGCCCATCAGACCTCAGATCAGCGTCTTGTGCCCCCAGACCTCAGATCAGCATCTTGTGCCCCCATCAGACCTCAGATCAGCATCTTTTTGCCCCCATCAGACCTCAGATCAACTCATTGTGCCCCCATCAGACCTCAGAACAGCCCACTATGCCCCATCAGACCTCAGATCAGCCCACTGTGCCCCCATAGACCTCAGATCGCCCCACTGTGCCACCTCAGACCACAGATCAGCCATTGTGCCCCATCAGCCTTTTGTGCCCCAGCCCCCATCAGACCTCAGATCAGCCTTTTGTGCCCCCATCAGACCTTCAGATCAGTGTCTTGTGCCCCATCAGACCTCAGATCAGCCCATTGTGCCCCCATCAGACCACATTAGCCCACTGTGCCCCATCAGACCTCAGATCAGCCCAGACCTCTGATCAGCCATTGTGCCCATCAGACCTCACAGCCTCAGACCTCAGATCAGCCCACTGTGCCCCCATCAGACCTCAGATCAGCCCATTGTGCCCCCATCAGACCTGCTGATCAGCCCATTGTGCCCCCATCAGACCTCAGAACAGCCCACTGTGCCCCCATCAGACCTCAGATCAGCCCCACTGTGCCCCCATCAGACCTCAGATCAGCCTTTTGTGGCCCTCATCAGACCTCAGATCAGCGTCTTGTGCCCCCATCACACCTCAGATCAGCGCCTTGTGCCCCCATCAGACCTCAGATCAGCGTCTTGTGCCCCCATCAGACCTCAGATCAGCGTCTTGTGCCCCCATCAGACCTCAGATCAGCGTCTTGTGCCCCATCAGACCTCAGATCAGCCCATTGTGCCCCCATCAGACCTCAGATCAGCCCATTGTGCCCCCATCAGACCTCAGAACAGCCCACTGTGTCCCCATCCAGACCTCAGATCAGCCCACTGTGGCCCCATCAGACCTCAGATCAGCCCACTGTGCCCGCATCAGACCTCAGATCAGCCCATTGTGCCCCCATCAGCCTTTTGTGCCCCAGCCCCATCAGACCTCAGATCAGCCTTTTGTGCCCCCATCAGACCTCAGATCAGCATCTTGTGCCCCCATCAGACCTCAGATCAGCATCTTGTGCCCCCATCAGACCTCAGATCAGCGTCTTGTGCCCCCATCAGACCTCAGATCAGCGTCTTGTGCCCCCATCAGACCTCAGATCAACGTCTTGTGCCCCCATCCGACCTCAGATCAGCGTCTTGTGCCTTCCTTGTGCCCCCTCAGAACTCAGATCAGCGTCTTGTGCCTTGTGCCCCCCCTCAGACCTGCCCACCCAGCCACTTAAAACAAACATACTTACCTGTCCTGCGCTGCCGCTGCCCTCAGGTTCCGCACTCCACTGTCTTCCCTTCCGGCAGTCATAGATCATAGTGGCGCGCCAGAAGGGAAGACAGTGGAGCGCGGAACCTGAGGGCAGCGGCAGCACAGGACAGGTAAGTATGTTTTTTTTAAGTGGCTGGGTGGGCTGCCCGCGCCACCCGACAGCACATCGCTCCCCCCCCTGCGGAAATAAAAAATAATAATTTCCATGATTTTCAAAAACTTTTTTTTCCCCCACAATCCTTATAGATTCTCCCGGCGGGGTGCCGCCCCCGGCAACCCGCCGCCCTAGGCACCATGCCCTGGTGCCTAGTTGCTAATACGGCCCTGATTGTGGCTGGGTGTCTGCTGTATGATACAGTCGGCACCCACCGCATATGCAGCGGGCTCAATGCAGCAGTCCGCTTCATACATTCCACCAGCTACTGTGGAGTATGGGTATACCTCATTTAACCCTTTCAGTACCAGAGGTTTTTTTGGTTTTGCGTTTTCCTTTTTCTTCCCTATTTTCTGTGAGCCCTAACTTTTTTATATTTTTGTTCACATAGCTATATGAGGGCTTATTTTTTGTGGGACAAGTTGTACTTTCTAATGCTGCCATTAATTATGTCATAAAATGTAGTGGGAAGCGGTAAAAAATATGGGGGGGAATTGGAAAAAAAACGCAATCCCTCCACTGTTTTACGGGTTTTGTTCCCATGGCGTTCTGTTTGCGGCAAAACTGTACGATTACAACGATACCCCATATGTGTAGGTTTGTTATGTTTAAATAGTGTAAAAATAAATGTAAACTTTTTTAAAAAAATAAAAATTTCTGACATCGTTATATTCTGACCCCCATAACTTTTTTTAGTTGCATCTACTGAGCTGGTTAGGGGCTCATTTTTTGAGGGACAATCCATAGTTTTTATTGATACCATTTTGGAGTGTGTGTGACTTTTTGATCACATTTTATTAGATTTTTTTTGGGTAAGAGAAGTAGTGAAAAAATGGTAAATCAGCCATTTTGACTCTTTTTTCCATCACGCAATTCGCCGTATTGGAAACATTTTTGGATATTTTTACAGTAGGGGCGTTTTTGGTCACGGTGATAACTATAATGTTTATATTTATTGTTATTTAGGTATTTATTTTTTAATTATACAGAAAGGGGGGTGATTTAAACTTTTATATTTTTTTTATTTTTTTTATATATGTTTAACATTTTTTTAATTTTTTGTGATTATTATAAGGCTCATATATGAGCATATAGATAATGTTTTTTAATTTTTCATTTTGAGCAATCAGGGATTTTTAAAACTCCATTTTAAGTCCCTTTTGCTAATTTCTTTTCCTGGCCTGCCATCTGGTGGCCAAAATAAGAATTGCAGATTGAAAGCTGTAAACCTCCTCAGCAAGGTTTACAGCTTTCAGATCTTGTGCAGATACCCCGATTGAACGTGTCTGCACAAAAGCGTGCGCTTCCGGGTTTTAGCGCTATTAGATGCCGTGATCTCACGTGATCACAGCATCTAATGACTTTAGTTACCGATCATCTATATCGGTAAGTAGCGGCAAGTCTCTGCTATTTGAAACAGCAGAGACTTGCCGGCCATGACGCCCGCCGCACGTGCGAGCGGGCGTCATGTTCCCACATCGCTCCAGCGCCGTACATGTACGGCACTGGTACCGAAAGGGTTAAAGCAATTTGTGACAACTTAACATCATTGTTTACCTGCTCGCTATCGACATCGCAGCAGTAAGCAGGTGTAATGACAAGAAGCCATCCCATTCACTTATATGGGACTTCTCCTTCCTATTCAAGTGTATATGTCACTTATGGAAAAGCATGTTAAATTATGTCACTCTTGAAAGCCGCGCAGAATGTCTGATACCATACGCAAGCCCACTCGTGACATTACCCCCCCTTTTACGGGTGACAGTATACTACAGAGCCGTCCCATAGAAGTGAATTGGAAGTCTTGTAATTACACCTGCTCACGTTTGCACTGTCGTCGACGAAGGAGATAGGTCACCACTATTAAAATCCCTGAAAACCCGTTTGAAAGTGCTCACGTAGTACCTCCTACTAACTAAAAAACACCCCTTAGTGCTCTCAACACTGTAACAGCCCCCCTTAATTTGCACTATACTGTAATAGTGCCACTAAGTAAATCCCAACACAATAACAGTGGCCATTTAATGCCCACACATAGTAAAAGTGCCCTCTAATTTAGAGCCTACACAGTTTCCCTTTAGTATCAGTGCCCCCTAAAAAGTCTCAACACAATAAAAGTGCCCCCAAAAATAATAAAAATGATTAGCTAATCCTATTTCCATGATGAAAGGAGAAGCTCGAATTACATGTCTCCTAGGGGCAGTCAGTGGCACAGCACCAGCAGGCAAAATGCAATGGAGAAACCCATCTATTGTGATGGCCTGGACAATAGTCACATATCTTGTGTAAATTACATTTCTTTTTTCATTAGTAGTCACTGGTTAAAGAACATCGTAAAGGTTATACTAGTCTTATACAAATGTGCCGAGCCTATAGCTCCTTATTTTTCAGTCAGTAGAAGCCAGCTATAATGTAACCTCCCAAGCAGTATGAGGAAATTCTTCATCAATCACTCACCAGGATGCACATATTTGATCACCAGCTTCTACGTGCTCACTCTCAGCTCCTGCTCTCTGCACTTGTTGTCTACATGATGCCAAACATTGTACACAATAGCGAGATCAACACTACTGTTTGAACCAGCGTGAGTAAAAAAAAAAAGATCTACAGGCATGGAAATGTCTTCTCAATGTCAGTACCAAAACCCTCTTAGAAGCCTATTAACCCATGATGAGTAGTCATGCTTTATCATACAGTATATCTTCTGACATTGGAGATATGATTTTCAATTGAAAATATTTAATAGAAATCTGTGATATTTTACTATGCCTAGTACAGGACCCAGAGTATAGTGCATGTGAATATTCTACAGCACTATACATGCCTTTATTTTTTGAGTGTGGGAGGAAACTCACCTAAACACATGCAGATGTTGACTTTGGTTGGATTCTAGTGTCCTGTGAGAGTTAAAAGCACATTTAGCCTCATAAGCTTCCAATGAGAGTTACTTTTACACATATGCACATATCATTTAGTGAAAAAGTGTCAACTTTATAGATTGCAAAGGAAAAACTTGGAGTCTTGGTTGCATACAAAAAGTTCATATACATTGTGAGAGTCTGTATGGTGCTATAAGACTAACTACAGTATGTAAGGGGAATGCTTCTGGCCCATATGCCAACTGTATTCAGAGAAATAAGAAAAAGAAGGAGGCAGGTGGCCTTATACAGATGTATTTTATTGAATAAGTCAGTTGCTATACTAAATTTTTAATTACATAACATTACTACTGTTTTGACAAATGTAGAATACTTTTTTGTGGCACAACCCCTTTAAAGGGGCATCACTGTGAGAGAACCCTGTAAGAGGGCTCTTAAGAGGGCAGGCATTTAAGTGTGTCACTCTGGGGGGTATCATTCTGTGGGGGCACTTAAGGGGATATTAGTTTGTGAGGGGGCACTCAAGAGAGCATCACTGTATGTGGAGGCCACTTATAGGGACATCATACTCCATGGCAGGAACTTAGAGGGCATCACTTTGTGTGGGAACCTTATTCTTTGTGGGCTCACTTTAGGGATCATTCTGCTGTGAGGGAGGCACTTAGGAGCATCATACTGCATAAAGGTTTCAGCCTTCATTTGTTGCAATAAATTAACTGTAAATTTACAATTTAGCTCTCCTTTGCACCAACTAATGGAAGCAATAGACATAAAAATATAGTGACATCTTAGAACCCTATCTTTCAAAGGGTTATTCCATGAGGTCTTAACAAATCATTGCACATGGTTGTTTCATCACATTTTGCAAAAGAAAAAAAAGTTAATCTAACTGTTGAATTCAGTTTATTAGCTGTCTTCCCACAATTTCTTGAACTGCAGCAGAGTTCCAAAAACTTTTGTATTTGGTCAGGACCTACAGTGATGTTCATGTTTTCTTCTGGTTCATGATATTCAGTCATTGGTTGTCTTCTTGCCACCAAACATCTATAATTTATCTAGGTGGCCAAAGATGTTTGAGAAATAGCTACAAAGAAAATTGCGCACAACTTTGGGACTTATATTTCTTTCTTTTTGTATTTAGGTGGAAGCACCAAAGGCTAGAGCTGTCAGAATTAAGTAATTATCTGGTATCATGAAAAGAAAATAGCTGTTACTTGAAGTTCATGGACTTCAATGCAAAATCTGTAACTGGGCCCCCACTACACTGCCATAGATACGCCCCTGATCTTGTCCAATTTTAGCATTACGCACACTAGTTATGGACTCTGTCAGTAAGCTCATGTATGATAGTTGAACAAATGTAAAGGTGTTGGTACATTCAGAGGTAGTCTTGTCAAAGTAGCAACAGTTGCCAAACAGAGGAAATATGTACAAATGCATTTTTATAACTATATGTGTCCATACCTTCAGGGGATACAAGTAATTTGTGTTTATTAGAGCCTAATTACATGTAATGACAATCATATTCAATGCCAGAGTATGTAATGCTGAATAATGAATAGGATGGTAACCCAATACTTGGATACAATAGCAATCACTGATCATATTAGTTACCCTTAAAGCTTAAGACATGCAATCAAAACCTGCCCTTTCCCTCCTTTGTTTTCGGTGGAACACAAACAGAACATGACATAATGCCAAGGGTGCTCAAATATTTAGTTTCCAAGTATGTCATACCACTTCAGAGCAGGTTGGGGAATTGCTGGGCATATGTATTAATCTTGGAATTTTAATAGAATTACGCACTTTTGAAACACATGTTGAGTTGGTGTTAAGGTACCCAGTGCCAACTTACAATCCTTGAGAAGTGTCTCTACTTTAGCCAAAACTAGCTTTCAAACTTAGGTTAGAAGAAAGTCAGGTTAAACATTCACACTGCCTGGTAGAGACTGCCAGAACATTTACTGCAAAGAAATGATGCCCTAATATGTTTCTATAATTCTAGAACTGGTAAAAAATGGGCAGATTTGTCTCGAATCACCTCAAATAATGATCTTCTGATACAGGGTATTAGTCATCTATGTAGATCTAAAAAATGATTGTTGTTGAGCGAATTAACTAGCATCAAGCAGTGCAAGGGATTTTCTGACATCAACTAGAGACAGTGCAGACTAACAGTATAAACCAGGGGTGGCCAACCTGTGGCTCTTGAGCTGCATGTGGCTCTTTGCCTCTTCAAGTGTGGCTCTAGCGGTGGAGCAGGGAAGCAGTCAGGCCGGCTCACTCTCCACCCCATGCTCAGATCTCCTTTCCTGATCGGGCACCTTTGCTACTCTACAGCTCGCTCTCCACTAAATCCTGATACACACAGTGTTAGATCGTAGTACGTGGAGACGCGCATTATGACCTGATGTTGTTCGCATCAAGTCACAGTGGAGAGTGTGTCAGAGCTGCAGAGTAGCAAGTGCCCGATGAGGAGCCGAGGTAGGTGATTTTTTTTTTTTTTTATCATAGAACTGAGCATGGGAATCTGATCTGAGCATGGGGGTGTCTAATCTGAGCACTGGAGATCTGATCTGAGCATGGGGGGTCAGATCGTAGCATGGGGGGTCAGATCTGAGCATGGGGGGTCTGATCTGAGCATGGGGGGGTTTGATCTGAGTATGGGAAGAGATCTGAGCATGGGGGTGGGGGGATCTGAGCACTGAAGATCTGACACTGGGAGTCTGATATGTGTTGTCTGATCTGAGCATTGGGGTCTTATTTTAGGGGTCTGATTTGGAAGTCTGATGAGAATTTGGGGTCTGATTAAGGAGTCTGATCTGAGGTCTGATGAAAAATATTTGTTTTCTTATTTTTGTCTGCTAAAACCTAGGTGCGTCTTATAGGGCGAAAAATATGGTGACTTGTATGTAAATGTATAGCTTGTGGCTCCTGGTAGTGATCCTTTTTTCTTTCTGGATCTTTGTTTCTGTAAGGTTGGCCACACCTGGTATAAACCTTTCTTTATAGTTGGACATGATTTTTGTACATATCTATGCAAATAGGATCATCAAGACTCTTTGAGAGATAAAGTCTCATTGTTTCAGATGACATCTGAACAATAAATGAAGAAGGTGAAAAAAATCATGCATCACTGAGAGCTGGATGAAAAGTTCAAAGCAGAGTAAACTTCATGAACAAAACAGATTCATTCCTCACCCTGAAACCCCTGGGCGAGAACAACCCTTCTTGTAGCTGCATATTCACACAAAGCCAATCTGTGAAGGTGATTTGTTAAAATTGTTTGGATTAATCTTTTTCACAGAAAAACAGTGTGAGGAATTTGGCTTATGATTCCCTGCCAACCCCCCTTTGTGTCACAGCCATGTCACATATGGCCACCATGAGTACAATAACAAAACAGGATAAGAGATCAGCTCAGCGGGGGGGGGGAAGGGGGGGGCGCTGTTCCTAAACTTGGTAGTGAGCAACTTCGCACCTTCCTAGTCTGAATAGAGCCTGACCACTCTTCAGGAGGAAGCATGCTGAGGATTTATAACCCCTCAGCAACCTCAAAGAGTTTCCTGCAGCCAGGCCGTGCCGTAATTTCATAAGGATTTATGAAATTACGCCACGACCGAGCCAATGACCGAGGACAGTTCTACAACCCTGAAGACGAGCGGGATGTGGCCCTGTAACTTCTACGGTTCTAGGATCCACGGTTGGGGAGATAGGTGTAACTCCTAGAAGAAACCCAGTAGCTTAGCTGTGTTTGGTCTCATAACATGCCTTGGCATAAGGTGGACCCCCTGGGGCAGGATCCATCATGATCGGACCTACCAGTGGAATGTTATGGACCATAACAGGTTTTGGAGATTTTCCTGGCCCATCTGGAGGGAGGGGGGAAGTGTGACACCCCAGGAGCAGATGGGGCGGGGACAACAAAGCTATAATAATGCTGACCCAAGCAGAGGCCAGTGTCTTTTTCTAAGGGAAGGCCTCTGTCTGCACAGTGTTAGAAAAGGCCCGGAACCTCACCACCTTCCACGTGACTACGGGTAACTGATTATTGTTCTGTTCAATTCTGTTGTACCATACCACTAGTATTTGCATAACTGACCTTTGTATTCATCTTCTGGGTATATAGTTGTATCTAGTGAGCCCTTAAGACGATTAAATATATAATTTAATCTTGTGCTGTACTTGTATTTCAAACGCAAACTCCCCACGTCCATGGTCTCGGTAATATTGTAAAACGCTACCGGGTTGGCTACTCACCCGTTATAATCCGCTAACAGACCGGAGTTATATCAGACGAGAGCTGATGGCAGTACTACTGGGCTGATATACTCGGTTTCGCTGGTGATAGAGAAAAGGGTCTCTCAGCCGGTCAGGATTGTGAGTGAGTGTATCGCCATGCAGGGATCGCGTGGTGGCTCTCTCTCCCTTCCTGGGCCTGTCTGTGCCCACGTGGACAGGAGGCATCTGTGAAGAGACTGTGCCATACATAACCTTACACACCCCGAGGGGGCGTGGAATGTCACGTGTTGGTAGGAAAAGACTGAACCGTACCGCGTGATCCCCCACGTAAGCACGCGTAGTGCGGGGTTGTGGGTCCAGTTCGTCACAAACAGGATAACAAATATTTTGTGTAAATCTCCATTGGACATGTAGGAGTCAAAGTTAAAGGGGTTCTCCAGGAAATAAGAAAATGAAAATACTTAAATATTACTTTCATTAGTTATAACGGCTCATTTTGTCTAGGGAGCAATCATTAGGAGAAATAAAATGGCCGCCGTCCTATTAGTACACACAAAACCTGTCCTAATCACACAGCAGGACACGTTACTTCACGACACTGACTTTAGCTGAATCTCTGTGGGAATGGACTTCATGAGGAGACAAGAAGTAGAAGATCATAATCCCTGACAAGCAGAGCAGAGAGGAGAATGAGGCAGCTCTTTATCTCAGTGTTGTGAAGTAACTTGTCCTCCTGTGTGATTAGGAAAGGTTTCGTGTGTACTAATAGGATGGCGGCCATTTTATTTCCCCTAATGATTGCTCTCCAGACAAAACAAGCCACTATAACTAATGAAAGGTATTTGGGAACATATTTATATAAAGTAATATTTAAGTATTTTCAAAAATCACATTTTCTTAATTCCCGGAGTACCCCTTTAAACCTGCAGAAGCTACAGATTATCATAGAGCTTGTCCCACAGGAACAACCCCTGTCTCGGTGTACAGATGGTTGTACCATCATTGAATGTTATTTTAATATGATTCAGGCAGGCTGCCTGGATGAAAATGTGTGTATGTCCGGGTTCAGCTCTGAACCCGGGCAACCCCTTTAACTATACGATTTTTCTGTATATTCAGTGTCTAATTAAACTAATTGATTAGTGGTTTTGGAAGAACACTAGTCACTTCTGCTATAATTTCTCATGTATGAACCCATATGTTCCACCACATCTGTACTAGAACCATCACTGCTCAGATGAATTGAATGCATGAGGAACGTTCCACAGTTTTAAGTGGTTTAGCTACATTTACAATCATTTACTTTTGCAGGTCCTTTGAAATAAAAGAGTAGGGTCTCAGCCAAGAGTATCTTACTAGTGCAAACATTCAGGAACATTTACAAGGTAAGTACGGATCTAAATTATGTTGCTAATTAATTTTATATTTCCTCTGGCTACTCACGAGCTGCTGCCATGCATTCCAAGGGCTCCACATTCGTTAGCTCAGGTAGTGCTAACGCATTTGCTGCCAAAAGCTGAGCTCATCGTCCGTTTTCTCCCTTGGTTTAAAAAAAAAAGGAAAATAAATAAACAAATAGAAGGAATGTCAAATGTACGGCAGACGCATAGCTGAAAAAAGAGAAAAAACTGTTGCTATGGCATCTCTACAAAACCGAACAAAACATTTGTATGGAGTAAAATGTTGCCAGTATGAACAGAATAATACAGAATAATAGGGGGGGAAGTGAAGATTAATGAGAGTATATAGTGACCGATAACAAGCTTTCTAAATGAAGGCCATGCAGGGGTCAATGTACCTTCAGCTGTTTAAGGCTACTTTCACATTGGCGTTAGGATTGTGCGGTGCTACAGTTTTTGTCCGGCCGCCTCTCGGTATGCTTGCCTTGCTGCGGCCAAATCTCCGAACCATCCCCATTATAGTGAATGAGGCCAGAGCAGACTTTTAGTAGCACACATGTGCAAACGTTAGTACGAAACAGCCTGTTGGACAATCCTACCGCTAGTGTGAAAGTAGCCTAAAGGGGTTTTCCAGTAATATTGATTTTTAAGCAAGTGCCTGCAGCCTGCCCCCTGAAATAGAAGATTCGTATTTACCTGTTCCACGTTGCTCCAGTGCTTGTAGTCTGCCATAGTCACATGCCATCTTATAGTCATGTTTAGCACCCATAGTCAAGTGACATCCTGGCAAGAAGAGGGGACAAACAAAATAGCAATAACATATAACTGCAGTATCTGACTAAACTTAAAGGGGTTATGCCACTAATAACACTTATTCCCCATTCACGGGACAGAGGATAAGCGTTTGTTCACTGTAGGTCTGACCTCTGGGACCCCCAGCGATCACAAGAATGGGGGTGTGAAAGTACTGTTGAACTGCCTCATGGAGTCGTAGTACGCATCTCCATACCTTGCTTTATTCCCTTTTATGCGAGCACAGTATTCAGCAGTCCCATAGAAGTGAATGAAATGGAGGATGCACATACGCACAACCAGTCCATTCAAATGGGGCAGTTCTGTGGCAGTTGTGGACCCCCGTTCTCATGATCACTGCAAATACCAGCGAACAGAACCCCAGAGATCAAACACTTATCTTCTAACCTGTGGCTAGGGGATACATGTTATTAGTGGCACAATTGCTTAAAACATTTCCATCCTGCAGCTATGTATCTTGGTGGACAGAGGTCTGCACTGGAGCTGTGAGCACAAAATGGTCTAACTTTCATCTGGACCATTGCTGCATTTTATATTTAGGATGTACCATACTGGAGCAATAACAAATTGGTTGCAAAGGCACACATACCATAGCAGCAGAAGCACATTATGCAGTCCAATCTTTTCAATTAAAAATGTATATGGTGCCAATGGGGCAAAATAGGCTTTGTTATGTGGTACACCATGAAGCAGGGAATGAGTTCACAGTATAGTTTGTGCTGCTAACTTTCACCTTATGTAATGTGACGCAGTGACAGGCCTCATATATGAGGGAAGATATGTGTCTCCTCGAATGGTGCAGGAAACCTGTTAGAGGAGATTTATGGTATGCTTTGCTAGGTTTTCACCTGAGGTGTGTCACCAAGGTGCCTGGCTTTGATGGAGTAAAAGCCACAGTCCTGGGGATAAATAGATGATGGGAGAGATCTCTGTACTGACCCCTAATATATTTATACATAGTTATTAGATCTCCCCTCAGTCGTCTTTTTTTCTAAAGTAAATAACCCTAATTTTCTGGGTACTGTAGTCCACCCATTCCAGTTATTACTTTAGTTGCCCTTCTCTGAACCCTCTCCAGCTCTGCTACCGTATGTCTGCCTTGTTTACAGGAGCCAAGAACTGTACACAGTACTCCATGTGTGATTTGTAAAATGGCAGGATTATGTTCTCATTACGGTCATCTATGCCCCTTTTGATGCAACCCGTTATCTTATTGGCCTCGGCATCAGTCTTTTACCATTTAGTATGTACTGGTGACTTGCATTATTCCTTCCCATGTGCGTAACCTTACATTTGTCAGTGTTAAACCTCATCTGCAAGCTTCCAACCTATCCACATCCATCTGTAGCTGTATACTGTCCTTTTTTATGTTAATTACTTTACATAGTTTAGTGTCATCTGTAAAAATTTATATTTTACTGTGCAAGCCTTCTACAAGATCATTAATAAATATATTGAAGAGAATAGGGACAATACTGACCTCTGTGGTACCCCACTAGTGACACTGACCCAATCTGTGTACCGTAAATAACCACCTTCTGTTTTCTATCACTGAGCCAGTTACTTACCCACATATACATTTTTTCTCCCAGTCCAAATATTCTCATTTTATATACTAACCTTATATGTGGCACAGTATCATACGCTTTGGAGAAGTGAAGATATATGATATCCATTGACTCACCACTGTCAAGTCTAGACGGATCTCCGTACAACATTAAAATTAATTTTGGAGCAAAACGACTTTGGATCTTGCATCCGAAGCTCGCTTCCCTCAATTGTAGCCCAAATATTTGAAGAATAAGGGAGATTGTTGTCACATACAGTACACAATCATTACTTGCCAGAATTTCCTCCATCTCCTTTAATGTTGCTGTAGGCCTTTTGGCAGCCTCCTGAACTAATTTTCTTCTGGTCTTTTCATCAATTTTTGAGGAATGTCCAGTTCTTGGTAATGTCACTGTTGTGCCAAATTTTATCCACTTCTTGATGACCGTCTGTATATATGTATCACTGTATATATAATGCCTTGGAAAGTTTTTCTACCTTTCTCCTGACTGATACCTTTTGATGTGTTGTGAGCTGCTTACGGGCCATGGCTTTTGTGGTAAAATGCAACTAAGAAAATGCCAGGAAAATCCTACCAGAACAGCTGAACATTATATGGGGTTCATCAGAATCACTTTAAATGATGGCAGCTGTGTACTGACTACTATTTACCATGTGCTTAGATGCGATTGGCTAATTTCAAACACATCCCCAATTAAAAGGGGGTGTTCACACTTATGCAACCACATTATTTTAGTTTGGTTATTTTTATTTTCACCTTCTAAATTATTTCAGCTTGTTTTTCAATGGAATTGTGCAGATTATGGGTCACAGCGAAGGTAGAAATAAATCTGAAATAATTTGCCTTGGTCTGATTTTTTTGAATGGGGTGTGTAGACTTCTGATATCCACTGTATATCACATACATAGATATTTGGTATATAACTATTAGTGGAAATGTATTTACTCACCAGAAAACATGCCCCTGGAATCTATATTTGTAATACGAAGCAGACTTTTCTTTTCACATATGGAAAGAGCCTAGTTACATCCTTATTAATGTACTTCTTATTGACTTAGGAATTGCAGTCAGTAGTTCAGACAAAGTGTGCAGACTTCATTCTTGGCCCACATAATTGTATGGCTAACAGAACCAAGTGATTTGCATATCTAGACATGGCCTGTATTTGCCTAAAAAATGTTTTCTGGGCAGATCAAATAGTTTGGGTAACCAAACCAAGAAAGATGTGGCCTGGATCAATAAAGCATTCTGACATTTCTTTTGGAAACATAAGAGTCTGCATAGTGATGAACAAACTATACTCGTCTAGGGTGGATGGAGTTTCCTAAATATTTGTGGGTATAATGTAGCCAGCATTTTCACATGTTTCAGAGTGGGTGGGAAGTGCTGGTTATTTTTCTAATCGGCTACTACTGGAGTCCTGACCAGCAATTACTGCTCAGGCTGAATCTGAAATATCCTACTTACCATAGAGTATCATACCAAATTTAACGTTAGCATTTTATTTTGGGTTATTTCCCAATCAACCATATTACATACCATAGCACTCATAATCTGATTCCCATTAATGAGGTGGAGGTGAATCACTCAGTGAAAATGTACCCATCATCCACACTCCGCAGACGATGTTTTTTTCTGCATCTTAATAGATAGAGAATGATGTACAAATTCATATTCCTGCATTTCAACCTATTGTCTGATTATGACAAGGCTCTGTAGTAAAGTGTCATTGATTTTGCTAATTTTGCTCCATATCACGGAGATGTGCAAACAGGAATGAACTGGCTGTAGACCCTACAGGTAAATTTCCTGGTGGGATGATGCTCAGGGAGCCACCCAAGGCCTCTTCATGGCCACAAGCCAGGTGCATAAGTGCCTGATGTTCCTATATTAAGTAATTAATGCTGAGAGCATCAGACTTTATGCTAGTGGCCACAGGTGCCCTCCTGAATACAATTGTATTGCCATCCTCAGGACAATGATACAGTTTCATACTCTGGCGCAGGCAGCAGTATTTTGGCTGCAGTGTGGTATTTGGTTCTTCTGGGGCGTTATTTTTGTTCTGCACTACAGTATTGCTCGCCCGCCTACTTGTGTTGCCCTGCCTTCTGTCAGTTTGGACCCACCTACAACATGAGGCAATTTTTAGTTTTTTTCCTGGGCCACTTTAAGTTCCTAGTCCGCCCCTATGTGCAAATGTGATCAAAATGAATGATATTCTGGGATACGCGTCCCAACCCATCTCTTAGTTGAACTTGATGGACTTTTTTCAACCATATTAACTATGTAACTATGTAAAAATTGCTAGCATTATACTATCCCTAGGACTTCTTAGGAAGGTGCAAACAGATCTTTATAATTCTGAAATACAAAGCAGCCATCCTGACTTTATTTTCTCCTAGAATATGTTTGGGAGATTGTAAGACATAGCATCTAAGGATGCATTCACACTGGCATTAGGCTTCCATTGCTCTCAGTTTAAAGTCTATTTATTGTGTTTGTTGGGAGACAAGTTGACCAATTTTCCTCAGAAAATGATTATGGCCCACTGGATACAGCCTAGCCTTTCCACAATACTGAAATCTATCCCCAAAATGAATGGGATCAGTATACTGGAATGCCAGGTATGCTTGAAAAGGAACTGTGTAGCAAAAAAGGAATCCTTATGGGGAGGATGGATTGTTACTCCCAATTTATGCAATCCGACACTTGTTGATATTCAGCTAAATTTGTCATTGATCTTGTCAAACAGGTAATTCCATGATTGATACAGCGCTATTTCTGTAGTGCTGCATACGTTGTTACCATTATTTCTTGATATTGGCTCAGAGCCCCAAACTATTTCACTGGATGTAAATTTACACACTACATTTCATGAAAGTACTTTCATAGGACCACTATGATCACTAAGTACTAGAATCGCTATGTATTGCTAAATATTATTGTATACAGTAATATTTTACTTGCCTGTCTCTCAAGGGTGCTTGTATGTAGAGGATTTTGTACCTGTATATTTAGATATTTTTTTACTGTAAAAACATACAAGGTTGGGAGTTTATCACAGACTGCCATTTTACACATGTCTATGATATCCCCTGTGTTGCCAGAGGATACACCTAATTTAGAATTAGAGGCAAGTCTTTTCATAAATTAGGTGCATCTTCTAGCAGTCCATGCCCCTAGACTGAAATGTATGGCATCTCCAAGCTACAGTAGGTTTCAGTCTTCTTTTACACCAGAAAACTGGCATAAAACAAGATAAATTTGCCAGACCCAATGGCTGCACCCCCTGCCCACCTTTGCCATTCACCTTTTTTGGGAAACGCCACTTGCATCTAGATTTATGCACAATAGCATTTAAAAACTTACAAACACGAGCTTCGTGATTTTTTTATACCTGAAACTGGTGTAGGGGAAGTGATAAATCCCCCCCCCAAAAAAAAAAATATGATTAATAAAAATTATCTGATGTGAAAAAATAGTATATTTTTAGAGATGAGCGAACATGCTCGTCCGAGCTTGGTGCTCGTTCGAGCATTAGGGTATTCGCATATGCTCGCTACTCGGACGAGCATATCGCGATCCTCAAGGAAATGGCAACTTCCTCTTCCTGCATGTTAGCCGCCTTTTTTTAGCCAATCAACATGCAGGAGAGCCTTTGGTACCTCCTAGCATCACGTGGGACCCCTACAAGTCGATAGCAGGGATTGGCTGGCCAGATCAGATGACCTGGGAATATACGAATCTGGTCCCGCGCTGCTCGCATCATACGCCGTCTGCATGAGATTAGGGATAGAGCTGCTGTCTGTCAGGGAGAGTGTTAGGGCCTGAATTTAGTTGTTGGTTAGGCAGGAATCACCCACAAAGAACCCAACAGCCCTTCTAAGGGTTACAAGCACGTTTTTTTTTTGTCTCCTCCTGGCTGCTGGCTGGGACCTGTAGTGCAGCTACCGCCATCTTGGCTGCACACTGTGCACAGCGACTGGTGGCAGAAAGGGGACAGCACATGGTCCACACAGACCCCAATGAAATTGCCCAAAGTCCTCTCAGTACTCATTTTTGCTGCTGCTGTATCTTGGCTTGCTGGGATCTGTAGTGCAGTCTAGGGAATACGTTTTGTCACTCAATTATATAAACTACAGTCCAGTGAACAATTGTGAGGTGTGCTGATACACTAGCATCAGTCTAGAGAATAAGTTTTTTTCACTCAATTATATAAACTACAGTCCAGTGAACAATTGTGAGGTGTGTGATACACTAGCCGCAGTCTAAGGAATAATTTTTTTCACTCAATTATATAAACTACAGTCCTGTGAACAATTGTGAGGTGTGCAATACACTTGCTCAGTCTAGAGAATATTTTTTTTCACTCAATTATATAAACTACAGTCCAGTGAACAATTGTGAGGTGTGCGATACACTTGCCGCAGTCTAGAGAATAATTTTTTTCACTCAATTATATAAAACTACAGTCCAGTGAACAATTGTGAGGTGTGCGATACACTAGCCGCAGTCTAGAGAATAATTTTTTTCACTCAATTATATAAACTACAGTCCAGTGAACAATTGTGAAGGTGTGTGATCCACTTGCCGCAGTCTAGAGAAATATTTTTTTCAACTCGAATTATATAAACTTATAGTCCAGTGAACAATTGTGAGGGGTTGTGCGATACACTTGCCGCAGTCCCTGAGAGATATTTTTTTCACTCAATTATATAACTACAGTCCAGTGAATCAATTGTGAGGTGGGTGCGATACACTTGCCGCAGTCTAGAAGAATAATTTTTTTTCACTCAGTTATATAAACTACAGTCCAGTGAACATTGTGAGGTGTGCGATACATTTGCCGCAGTCTAGAAGAATATTTTTTCACTCAATTATTATAAACTACAGTCCAGTGAACAATTTGTGTAGGTGTGGCGATACACGTTGCCGCAGCTAGACAATTAATTTTTTACTCAATTTTATAAATCTATACAGTCAAATGCGTGAACAATTTTGAGGTGTGCAATATCACTTGCCGCAGTCCTAGAGGAATAATTTTTTTCACACAATTATATATAACTACAGTCCAGTGACATTTGTGAAGGTGTGCGAATACAACTTGACCCGCATGAACTAGACAATAATTTTTTAACTCATTGATATAAACACAGTCCAGTGTAACAATTGTGAGGTGTGCGATACACTTGCCGCAGTCTAGAGAATAATTTTTTTCACTCAATTATATAAACTACAGTCCAGTGAACAATTGTGAGGTGTGCGATACACTAGCCGCAGTCTAGAGAATAATTTTTTTTCACTCAATTATATAAACTACAGTCCAGTGAACAATTGTGAGGTGTGTGCGATACACTAGCCGCAGTCTAGAGAATAATTTTTTTTCACTCAATTATATAAACTACAGTCCAGTGAACAATTGTGAGGTGTGCGATACACTAGCCGCAGTCTAGAGAATAATTTTTTTCACTCAATTATATAAACTACAGTCCAGTGAACAATTGTGAGGTGTGCGATACACTTGCCGCAGTCTAGAGAATAATTTTTTTCACTCAATTATATAAACTACAGTCCAGTGAACAATTGTGAGGTGTGCGATACACTAGCCGCAGTCTAGAGAATAATTTTTTTTCACTCAATTATATAAACTACAGTCCAGTGAACAATTGTGAGGTGTGCGATACACTAGCCTCAGTGTAGAGAATAATTATTTTTCACTCAATTATATAAACTACAGTCCAGTGAACAATTGTGAGGTTTGCGATCCACTTGCCGCAGTCTAGAGAATAATTTTTTTCACTCAATTATATAAACTACAGTCCAGTGAACAATTGTGAGGTGTGTGATACACTTGCCGTAGTCTAGAGAATAATTTTTTTCACTCAATTATATAAACTACAGTCCAGTGAACAATTGTGAGGTGTGCGATACACTAGCCTCAGTGTAGAGAATAATTTTTTTCACTCAATTATATAAACTACAGTCCAGTGAACAATTGTGAGGTGTGCGATACACTTGCCGCAGTCTAGAGAATAATTTTTTTCGCTCAATTATATAAACTACAGTCCAGTGAACAATTGTGAGGTGTGCGATCCACTTGCCGCAGTCTAGAGAATAATTTTTTTTAACTCAATTATATAAACTACAGTCCAGTGAACAAATGTGAGGTGTGCGATACACTTGCCGCAGTCTAGAGAATAATTTTTTTCACTCAATTATATAAACTACAGTCCAGTGAACAATTGTGAGGTGTGCGATACACTAGCCGCAGTCTAGAGAATAATTTTTTTCACTCAATTATATAAACTACAGTCCAGTGAACAATTGTGAGGTGTGCGATACACTAGCCGCAGTCTAGAGAATAATTTTTTTCACTCAATTATATAAACTACAGTCCAGTGAAACAATTGTGAGGTGTGCGATACACTAGCCGCAGTCTAGAGAATAATTTTTTTCACTCAATTATATAAACTACAGTCCAGTGAACAATTGTGAGGTGTGCGATACACTAGCCGCAGTCTAGAGAATAAATTTTTTTCACTCAATTATATAAACTACAGTCCAGTGAACAATTGTGAGGTGTGCGATACACTAGCCGCAGTCTAGAGAATAATTTTTTTCACTCAATTATATAAACTACAGTCCAGTGAACAATTGTGAGGTGTGCGATACACTTGCCGCAGTCTAGAGAATAATTTTTTTCACTCAATTATATAAACTACAGTCCAGTGAACAATTGTGAGGTGTGCGATACACTAGCCGCAGTCTAGAGAATAATTTTTTTTCACTCAATTATATAAACTACAGTCCAGTGAACAATTGTGAGGTGTGCGATACACTAGCCGCAGTCTAGAGAATAATTTTTTTCACTCAATTATATAAACTACAGTCCAGTGAACAATTGTGAGGTGTGCGATACACTAGCCACAGTCTAGAGAATAATTTTTTTTCACTCAATTATATAAACTACAGTCCAGTGAACAATTGTGAGGTGTGCGATACACTAGCCGCAGTCTAGAGAATAATTTTTTTTCACTCAATTATATAAACTACAGTCCAGTGAACAATTGTGAGGTGTGCGATACACTAGCCGCAGTCTAGAGAATAATTTTTTTCACTCAATTATATAAACTACAGTCCAGTGAACAATTGTGTGAGGTGTGCGATACACTAGCCGCAGTCTAGAGAATAATTTTTTTCACTCAATTATATAAACTACAGTCCAGTGAACAATTGTGAGGTGTGCGATACACTAGCCGCAGTCTAGAGAATAATTTTTTTCACTCAATTATATAAACTACAGTCCAGTGAACAATTGTGAGGTGTGCGATACACTAGCCGCAGTCTAGAGAAATAATTTTTTTCACTCAATTATATAAACTACAGTCCAGTGAACAATTGTGAGGTGTGCGATACACTAGCCGCAGTCTAGAGAATAATTTTTTTCACTCAATTATATAAACTACAGTCCAGTGAACAATTGTGAGGTGTGCGATACACTTGCCGCAGTCTAGAGAATAATTTTTTTCACTCAATTATATAAACTACAGTCCAGTGAAACAATTGTGAGGTGTGCGATACACTAGCCGCAGTCTAGAGAATAATTTTTTTCACTCAATTATATAAACTACAGTCCAGTGAACAATTGTGAGGTGTGCGATACACTTGCCGCAGTCTAGAGAATAATTTTTTTCACTCAATTATATAAACTACAGTCCAGTGAACAATTGTGAGGTGTGCGATACACTTGCCGCAGTCTAGAGAATAATTTTTTCACTCAATTATATAACTACAGTCCAGTGAACAATTGTGAGGTGTGCGATACACTAGCCGCAGTCTAGAGAATAATTTTTTTCACTCAATTATATAAACTACAGTCCAGTGAACAATTGTGAGGTGTGCGATACACTTGCCGCAGTCTAGAGAATAATTTTTTTTCACTCAATTATATAAAACTACAGTCCAGTGAACAATTGTGAGGTGTGCGATACACTTGCCGCAGTCTAGAGAATAATTTTTTTCACTCAATTATATAAACTACAGTCCAGTGAACAATTGTGAGGTGTGCGATACACTAGCCGCAGTCTAGAGAATAATTTTTTTCACTCAATTATATAAACTACAGTCCAGTGAACAATTGTGAGGTGTGCGATACACTTGCCTTCAGTAGAATAATTTTTTTTTACTCAATGAATTATATAACTACAGTCCAGTGAACAATTGTGAGGTGTGCGATACACTAGCCAGCGCAGTCTAGAGAATAATTTTTTTTCACTCATTACTACAGTCCAGTGAACAATTGTGAGGTGTGCGATACACTAGCCGCAGTCTAGAGAATAATTTTTTTCACTCAATTATATAAACTACAGTCCAGTGAACAATTGTGAGGTGTGCGATACACTTGCCGCAGTCTAGAGAATAATTTTTTTCACTCAATTATATAAACTACAGTCCAGTGAACAATTGTGAGGTGTGCGATACACTAGCCGCAGTCTAGAGAATAATTTTTTTCACTCAATTATATAAACTACAGTCCAGTGAACAATTGTGAGGTGTGCGATACACTAGCCGCAGTCTAGAGAATAATTTTTTTCACTCAATTATATAAACTACAGTCCAGTGAACAATTGTGAGGTGTGCGATACACTTGCCGCAGTCTAGAGAATAATTTTTTTCACTCAATTATATAAACTACAGTCCAGTGAACAATTGTGAGGTGTGCGATACACTAGCCGCAGTCTAGAGAATAATTTTTTTCACTCAATTATATAAACTACAGTCCAGTGAACAATTGTGAGGTGTGCGATACACTAGCCGCAGTCTAGAGAATAATTTTTTTCACTCAATTATATAAACTACAGTCCAGTGAACAATTGTGTGAGGTGTGCGATACACTTGCCGCAGTCTAGAGAATAATTTTTTTTCACTCAATTATATAAACTACAGTCCAGTGAACAATTGTGAGGTGTGCGATACACTAGCCGCAGTCTAGAGAATAATTTTTTTCACTCAATTATATAAAACTACAGTCCAGTGAACAATTGTGAGGTGTGCATACACTTGCCGCAGTCTAGAGAATAATTTTTTTCACTCAATTATATAAACTACA
>ONZH01002955.1:0-20254 GCA_900303285.1 Rhinella marina
CAGAAAGGGGCGGGGTTATAACTATGGAACCACATGGCAAAGTGATCGAATCTCATCAGCAGGGGATCAGGTGGAAGACAATGTGAAGGAACTGGAGGCACTGTCAGCCATCCAATCAACTACCGCTTCTATTTGTTCTGACCTCGCCATTTGGGCCTACAAACTGACGCAGAACCTCCTGTGCCCTGTGTGCACCAGAGGAAGGTGTTTAATTTCAGCACGTAGCTGGCATACATCGACAACATCCTCTCCCTGCAGCAGGAGCTCCAACACCATTAACACCAGCCATGTCCCTTATTTGATGCTCATTCCGCGATTTGTGGATCGCACATGCCGTGGCTCTCATAGAAATGTCTATTCTTGTCCGCATTTGTTTGTTTTCTGGGACTGGGGTACGTAGCAACAGATGCTGACAGCACATGGTGTTCTGTCCGCATCTTTTGCGGACCCGTAGAAAATGAGTCCCGATCTGAGCCGCAAAATATGCGGATCGGAGGCCGCAAAAAACTATTGTCGTGTGAATGTAGCCTAATATACTCTCCTATTACAGTTAGACGGATGAAAATGTGGTGTCATCACATCATGCCTGCTGCTGGGAAGAGCATGATGTACTCCATTTATTGAGGGAATATGCAAGGTATTAAAGGGGTTCTGCAGTTTTTCCTCTGGATAGATCATCAGCATCTGATCGGCGGGGTCCAACACCCGGGACCCCCGCAGATCAGCTGTTTGAGAAGGCAGCTGCGTTCCAGGAGCGCCGCGGCCTTCTCTGTGTTTCCCTCAGGCCCAGTGACGTCACGACTAGTATCACTGACCTGGGCGGGGCTAAGCTCTGCTCACATGAATGGAGCTTAGCTCCGCCCAGGTCAGTGATACTAGTCATGACGTCACTGGGCCTGCGGTAAACAGTGACAAGGCTGCGGCGCTCCTGGAGCGCGGCTGCCTTCTCAAACAGCTGATCGGCGGGGGTCCCGGGTGTTGGACCCCGGCCAATATGATGCTGATGATCTATCCAGAGCAAAAATTGCAGAACCCCTTTAATTTATTTTCTCACTACAGGGACCTCATTATTTTAGAAGGGGCAAGAAAGGGCTTAAATACTGTGTGTGTGGATAATGGGGGCATAAATACTGTGTGGGGCTCCTAAGGAGGCACTAAAGGGACCTAACTACTTTGTAGGGGAACAAGGGCAGCATAACCACTATGTGGTGGCACTAAAGGGACCTACTTATTATGTGGAGGCACTAAGGATGCATCACTACTGCGTGGGGAGGCACCAGAAGAGCATGGTGCCATATGAGCAACGCTTAAATATTAAAACTATAAAAACGACATAACTCATAATATGGTGAAATATGGCCGTGGTCCTTTATTAAGGGTTATAATTTATAACAACATAATATAATAACCAAACTTTCCAGATCAATCATTATCTTCCCAGCAAAGCTGGGAGATTAACCCCCCTCTAATACTAGACCACGACAACCTCTTTTAATTAAGAAAAGGGGAGGGCGGGCGGGACGACGTCTTCTTTTCTTCAGGTACGGCGTCAGACAGAGCCCAGGTACCCCGGACCCGACTATTTATGCTCCATTTTCCCGCCGCCGGCATTCATGGACCAATCAGCATCTGGCAGAATTACCTGCCCCGGTAACAGGTAGGCAACCGCTGACCAATCAGCTGTCCCTTTACCTCAGAACAGAAAACCTGTAGAAACAAGCAAACAGAAACAGAAAAAAGGCGGGAAACGGGGGGGACAAGAACCAATATACAGTATATGTGCTCAATGGCACCATGACCGTCCCTACGGCATAAAGCCTCCGTGCCTATGTTCATTATAATGAGTGGGGGCACTTAGGGAGCATTAGTACTGTGAATGGGGCACTAAGGGGGGATTCCACTGTAAATCCAGTGATAGAAGATAACTATTCTGTGGGTAACTAAGGAGACATTCAGCGCCTCATGTCCAGCACTAGAAAATGTTTTATTTATATATTTTTTAAATGACTAACTGGGTGGGGGTTGTGTGGAAGTTGCTGAAGGTGGGAGCCGACCTTGTCTAGTTTTCCCCCTCGTCTACTATTAGATTGTGATCTGTTTGGACACCACTATTGATTAAATTGACTTAAATTTTGCCCAATGCCTTGTACTTTCTGTGGACTTTTTTTGTATGGAAACGTTATAAAATGTCAATGGAATTTTATGTTATATTATATATCAGGAATAAAATGAGTTTTATCCTTGGCAGATGACTGTACCAGGAACTCGGAGAAACATCTGGTATCTTCAGATTTTGTAGTAGATGATCGTGGTATTATACAAGATACATATGAAGAGCATGCCAATATCCAAGATATATCTTCATCCAGTCACAGCAACAGTACATCATTTGATCATTCTAAACAGGTCCAATCTTCTGATTCATCACAGACTGTAACACAGAATAAAAGTCACAGAAGAGGAGCTAAACATCAAACAGCTCATGTAAGAGAGAAGACATATTCATGTTCAGAATGTGGAAAATGTTTTAGCCATAAATTATTTCTTGTTATACATCAGAGAATTCACACAGGGGAGAAGCCATTTTCTTGTTCAGAATGTGGGAAATGTTTTAATTCGAAATCACTCTTGTTATTCATCAGAGAAGTCACACAGGGGAGAAGCCATTTTCTTGTTCAGAATGTGGGAAATGTTTTAGTTATAAATCGCATCTTGCCACACATCAGAAAATTCACACAGGGGAGAAGCCATTTTCTTGTTCAGAATGTGGGAAATGTTTTAATTCTAAATCACTTGTTGTCAGACATCAGAGAATTCACACAGGGGAGAAGCCATTTTCTTGTTCAGAATGTGGGAAATGTTTTAGTTATAAATCGCATCTTGCCACACATCAGATAATTCACACAGGGGAGAAGCCATTTGCTTGTTCAGAATGTGGGAAATGTTTTAATTCTAAAGCACTTGTTGTCAGACATCAGAGAAGTCACACAGGGGAGAAGCCATTTTATTGTTCAGAATGTGGGAAATTTTATAAGCAGAAATCAGCTCTTGTTATTCATCAGAGAATTCACACAGGGGAGAAGCCATTTTCTTGTTCAGAATGTGGGAAATGTTTTAATTCTAAATGGCATCTTGCCACACATCAGATAATTCACACAGGGGAGAAGCCATTTTCTTGTTCAGAATGTGGGAAATGTTTTACCCATAAATTATCTCTTGCTATACATCAGAGAACTCACACAGGGGAGAAGCCATTTTCTTGTTCAGAATGTGGGAAATGTTTTAGTTCTAAATCGCATCTTGCCACACATCAGATAATTCACACAGGGGAGAAGCCATTTTGTTCAGAATGTGGTAAATGTTTTATCTCGAAAGGAAGTCTTGTTGTTCATCAGAGAACTCACACAGGGGAGAAGCCTTTTTCTTGTTCAGAATGTGGGAAATGTTTTTTCTCAAAAGGAAGTCTTGTTGTTCATCAGAGAAATCACACAGGGGAGAAGCCTTTTTCTTGTTCAGAATGTGGGAAATGTTTTAACTGGAAAGGAACTCTTGTTGTTCATCAGAGAACTCACACAGGGGAGAAGCCTTTTTCTTGTTCAGAATGTGGGAAATTTTTTAGCCAGAAATCAGCTCTTGTTAGACATAAAAAGAGAAGCCATCTTCATGCTTAGTCCGTTAGTGACCTCTGTTATATGTTTTTTTTGTTGGTCACTGGCTTTATTCCATCAGATACTACTTTTTACAGGGAGATAAAACAGCACCTTGCTTTCAGTTACCAGAAGTAGCTGACGGCTTGTAGTGATGATTGGTACCACTGTGTGAGCTCCCCAAACACGCATGGTCTCCTGTATTCAATGAATACCGGTGATCAAAGGACAGGTTCAGTTATCTATATTTATCCTTTAAACAAAATGTTTGGTGAGAGGAAATAAAAAAAAAAAAGTTCTGAGGACCCTTCATTCCTCTAAAGCTACAAATATAGGGGCCTATGGGAAAGTTGAAAATAGAACTGGATTCCCACAAGAGCTGGTGTCCAGACATATGGAAAAAGGGACATGATTCACACTTGTAAATGGCCAGTTAAGACACATTTAAACGGCCCAAGAATCGGGCAAATTATAGGGAAGTCGACAATATGCCGATATGAATGTTCGGACAATCACCAGATAAATCACTTGTTTATTGGGTGATCCTGTCATTTGTGCAGGCACCGCCGATCGTTGTTTCTAGGCAGCAGATTGTGCAGTCTAAACTGCGATCTGCTTCTCATAAACCATGAATTTGTATGAGGACCAAGGATAGCAGTAGCAATCCCTCGTCCTCATCCAGTGGAGGAGATCACTGCATGTAACGCTTCCTTCTCTACAAACGGCTGCAGCATCGGCCGTCTAAATCCAGCTTTACTTGTAGTCAAGGATGTCTGCAGGCTAATCACTGAGCATGAGGACAGCAGAGGAGCTGGCATAGATTTTGACTGGCGGTGGATGCTCTGAAGTTATGTTGAGGCCGGCACCACTACATAACTTTGGCAGATCCACTGCCAGCGCAGGGATTACTAAGAAATGACCCCCTAAGTTTGGGGCATTAAACCACCACATGCTCTAAATGACCAAAATGCACATGTCATTAAAAGGGTCTTCCAGAATTTTGATCTCAATGGCCTATCGTCAGGATAGCCCATTATTATCAGATTGAATTAGATTGTTGGGGGGGTCTGACACCTGGCGCCTCTACCAATCAGCTGGTCTATAGTTACTCTGGCACCAGAACTCCACAGCTCCATACATTGTGCTGGTGACCAATCACTTCACTGGGAGCAGCTCCGATATAACCGGATCCATCCAGTACACAACTAGACATCTACTGCAGAAATTCTGATCAGTGGGAAGCAGAGTGTCGGACCCATGGCGATATGATGAGGATAGGCCATAAATCAAGATACTGGAAAACCAACTTAAAGGGGTTGTGCAGCGTTCTACATCTCAGGATAAGCCATCGATCACTGATTGGTGGGTCTGACACCTTGTACTGCCATCCAGCTATTCTCCAGTAGCTTCAGCCCAGGGGTTTGTACTAGAACTACACATCTCTGCTCACTATGTAGAGGACGGGGACGGTTATTGCACCACTTTCTCCTATTCGAGCAGCGCTGGAGTAATCCGCTCCGCTCACTACAGAATGGATGGGGTTGTGCAGTTCAGGTCCTGGAGATACACTGAAATATCTGTGGAGGTGGAGGGTGTAAAATGCTCGACAACCTCTTTAAATTCTAAGTTGAGTATTAGATGTAAAAAGCAGAAAAGCAAATCAGAAGTAGAGAGATATAAAAGTGATGAAATTTGGCGACTATAAATGATATTTGAGAAGCATAAATGTGGTGATCGCCCCTCTAGTCCGAGGTGATGTCCTTATAACAGGTTTATTACAAGCAGAATAAAGGCAAACAAAAATAGAGAAATAAAACCAAATAAAAGATATAAAAGAAGTAAAAACAGACAAAAAGTCTGAAAGTAATCTGAAAACAGTTTGTAGGACTATATATAGTGTTTCAGATAACAGATGGATCTTCACAGCATGGCGACTATAGTGAGAATTATTGTATACTGACAGTATTAACCCTAGTATGTATAACCCAGGCCTTTTAGGCCCGCTAGATTACTTGTTTGCTATTTTCTGCAAGATTACTTTAGTTTGAATTTTGAAACTCCAGGTATTCCTCAAGTTTGTAGATAAGGGTAATTTCCAGTTGGTTATAAAGTTTTATGTGATAGGAATTTTGGTATAACAATGTTTTTTTCGAAAACCACATATTTACATAACATAGACCTTTTAGGCCTGTATTATGTTTATTATATACTCATCAGTTTATGTGTCACAAGTTACTGTGTAATCAGGTTTGCTGGGGAGGGGGGGTTGATCATGCCTGTGTGTAGAAAGACCTGTGATAGTGTAATGCCATGTGATCTTGGGAGGGAGGCTGACTCTTCCTTCCCAACGTCACATAGCCATGACATCATCGCAGGTCTTTCTGAACACAGAAATGAGCATCAGGAGGACAGTATACGCTGTTTGCTGAAGGACCTGTGATGATACCATTTGAAGTTTGGAAGAAGGAGTCAGCCCCTTTCTCAGCCTCTGCCTGTAGCCGGGGTGCTCTACAAGCTGCTTCCCAGTGCTGCTGCAGCAGAAGAGGGGAATGCTCCCCTCACTGCACCACGTCTGGTCTCCTTCCAACTCTCAACTAACTATATCTTCCTACAAACCCCCCTCACAGTTGAAAGCAGGAATAACCCACTTCTGCCCACAAAGGGGAGAATGGAATGGTAAGTTCCATTCTAACTAAAGGTGCATATAATAACGGTTGCATTACAATATTATTAAGCCACAGTTTCAATGGACCTGGAAATAAATACACAGATTACATTCTCTGCTAGCCATTAGACAGTGGGCAGGTGTAAGAATGGTAGTGCTCCCTTTGGGGTACTACAGAAATGGTGGGATAGCGCTGTGAGGGGGCAAAGCTTCTGTGCTGTGCATAATGGCGAGGTTAGTGGTGTCCTTGGATAACTTATAATAACACTATAATATAGAAAAGCTTGGATTTGTAGTTCTGTTCCGATTTTGATTAAACTGTCTCTGATATACAGTCTCTGCAAATTTGCGCTGTCCTGGATCAAAAAAGGGTGGGGCTAACAGACTCCAGCCATAAGTGGAGGTTCCTGGGTGGGTCAGGGCGTTCCTGCATCTGGGCTTAGATGTTGTGATTTTACCAACTTAAACATTGGTAAGTATGCTGATGTCCTACAACAACAATCTGGTGATGCTGAGAGTTATAGAACTAGGGTTAATATTGTCCATGTGTTGCTATATATAATAAGCTAAATGCAGATGCTAAAAATACTAAATGCTAGATTGTAGATGTTTGATGTATTTCATATATGTAATGAAGGCCTCGAATGTCGAGATTTGTAATATATACAACGATTACTTAATTCCTTTACACTTTATAGTTTTTAGTGTTCGCTCACTGCGTCCCCACTGAGGTGTTGTGACTGGAGTTGGGGGATCACCTGGAATAGAACTGTTGGTCGGTGTGTCCTTTACTGTGAGGTACAGGCTTACAAGCTCCTTTCGGGCTCTCATTGTACCTGTGTCTATTCTGCACATGCGTCTCTTCAAGGCTTATGATATACAGGGTGGCAGTTCACTATGTTTACAGAGTTTACAGAATGACAGGAACTCTTCCGAAGTCTGTTGCCCCCGATCTTATCCGTTTCTATATTAGGCTTCTTTAGTTTTTCACCTTATTGTTAAGGAATGGATATATTACTAGACTAGACTAGAGCTCTGTACAGTATTAGAATGTATTGGCTCTGAAGAGCCGAAGTTATTACTTCTCACAAGACTTGGCGTAATAACTTTATAAATACATTTTTACTGTAAAAATCCATTTTCTAAATTTGGGTTCGGTTCTCATTGGAGCCAATACATTCTAATACTGTACGGAGCTCCCGATCTGTACAGTATTAGAACAAATTTTTATGCGAATCGACTTTGGATGTTTCATCTGCAGTCAATTCGCTCATCCCTACTCATGACCTACCATGAGGATAGGACATCAGTATCAAAATCCCTAAGAACCCCTTAAATTCCTGCAAAATTGGCTTCTACCTCACAGGTTTTTGCCTTTCTCTGGATCAACTTACAGGATGACAGACCGAACTGGATGGACAGAGGCTTTTTTCGGCCTTATAAACTATGTTACTATGTAAAAAACACGGTGTCAAAATACTCATTACACCCTCCAATGAATTCCTCAGAGGGTGTGTTTTCAAAATTCTAGGGCTTTCTATTCCGATTATTCAGAAGAATAAGCCTTTGTAAACTTTGTTTGTTGCAGGAAAAAATATATGGTACTTGTGGTACAAAAGTTTGACCATTAATGCTAAAACTTTAAGTCTCCTAAATTGCTCAAAAATTTAACTATTTCGAATGAAAGTAAATGTGGCTACAATAAAGTAAGTACACTTAGAAATATATTCTTGATAAAGATTTAGAAATATAAATATCTATAATTTTAATAAATAAAGTACAATATGTGACAAAAACAATATCAGAATTACTTGGATGAGTTATTGTCTGCTAAAGTGACACATGGCAGATTTCCAAAATGTGGCCTCATCATGAAGGCTCAAACAGGTTTGGTCATGAAGGGGTTAGGATGTAGGAAATGTTTTCACCAGAAATCAGATGTTACAAGTCACAAGACTCACACAGGGGAGAAGACATTTTTATGTGCTGAATTTGGGAAATGTTTTATCCTGAGGTCAGATCTTATTCGACATCAGATAAATTGCACTGGGAAGAAGCCCTTTTTAGAATGTGAGAATTTTTTTTTACTCAGAAGTCAATCCTTGCTGATCGTCACACAGGAGAGAAGCCATATTCATATTCAGAATGTGAGAAAAGTTTTAGATGGAAATCCTATTTTGCTGACCTTCAGAAAATTCACACTGGGGAGAAGTCATCTTCATTTTCGTATAAATCATACACGACATTGACAGACGAGAAGCCTTACACAAATAGATCAAATTGACATGGTGGATATTTGTCACATATAATATATCTAATGCAAGACAAATTGACACTTTGCTATTTCAGATAAGGAGAATATATGACTAACCACTCGTATAATTGAAACCACATGGTCAGGAGTAAAAATAATAATAGTAATAAAATTTAAAAAAAATGAAACTATGATAAATAAAAAAGAAATGGAAAAAATAATAGTAATAGTAGTAGAAGTGGTGAGAGGATGCGGGGGCATTCGAATATCAAGTTAAATTGGGTTGTGATACCCACAGTGATCATAAGCCATCTTTGGTGTTCTACCGCCTTCTTTTGACACAGGATAATCATATGCGTACAAAACACGTAAAAATCATTGTACCTCTCTTTCCAAAACATCTCTTCAGAGGAGGTGAGAACCAGACCACATCAGGGCCCTGGTATCCGTCACATAGAATGGTCAGTAGACCTAAATAGTTTCCATGGTTGCGGAATGAGTTCTATGTTCCCAACTGGCCAACTCCTCAAGCCTACATATCATATCTAGAGATGAGCGAACGTGCTCGTAATGAGCACTGTACCGCTCAGCTCCCCTGCGCAGGCAGCCGCTTCCGTCGGGTGAGGAGCCGAGGTACAGTGCTCGTTACGAGCACGTTCGCTCATCTCTAATCATATCCACTTTCTCCATCCACATTTGTACTGTAGGGGGATCTTTACTAAGCCACTTTAACCCCTTCCCGACCGGCGCCGTACATGTACGGCGCTCGGGCGGTGCGGGGACATGACGCCCGCTCGCGGGTGCGGCGGGCATCATGGCCGGCCAGTCACTTGCCGCTTCTCACCTCCGTCGGCGGCGACTTCCAGGGCCTTACTGATGCCGTGATCACATGTGATCACGGCATCAGGATGCGTCTGAACCCGGAAGCCTACGCTTCCGGGTGGTGTACAGACGCCCCGATTGGCCAATCGGGGTGTCTGTACACCATATGAAAACTGTAATCCTCGCTGGTGAGGATTACAGTTTTCAAACTGCAATTATTATTCTGGCCACTAGATGGCAGGCCAGGATAAGAAATGAGCAATTCATGGATTTAACTGCATCTAGTAAATCCATGATTGCTCATAAAGAAAAAAAACAAAACACAATAGATCAGCTGATATTTGAGCTTTAAAATAATCACAGAAAAATTCTAAAAAAATGTTAAAAAATATATAAAAAATAAAAAAGATATAAAAGTTCAAATCACCCCCCTTTCCGTATAAGTAAAAAATAAATACCTAAATAACAATAAATATAGACATCATGGGTATCACCGTGACCGAAAACGCCCGTACTTTTAAAATAAAAATAAAAAATTTCAATACGCTGAATTGTGTGGCGGAAAAAAGCGTCTAAATGGCGATTCGCCGTTTTTTGTCATTTTTTTTTCTAAAAAAAAATAAATAAAAAGTGATCAAAAAGTCATACACACCCCAGAATGGTATCAATAAAAACTTCAGACCGCCCCGCAAAAAATGAGCCCCCATACAGCTCTGTACACATAAATACCAAAATGTTATAGGGGTCAAGATATGACAAGGAAAAAAAAAAAAAGGGCAACTTTCTAATTATTTTATCGCCATCTAAACGCAGGAAAAACTATACATATTAGGTATTGCCGGATTCATACTGACCAGTAGAATGAAAGTAATCGGTCAATTTTAATGCACATCGAACGCTGTAAATAAGAAACCCGTAGAACTGTAGCGGATTAGCGGTTTTCTTGCAATTTCACCCCATTTGGAATTTTTATCCCGCTTCCCACTACACCATATGCAATATTAAATGGTTGCGTTGGAAAGTACAACTTGTCCCGCAAAAAACAAGCCCTCATACAGCTATGTGAACAGAAAAATAAAACAGTTATGGGTGTTTGAAGGCAGGGAGCGCAAAACGAAAATGCATAACCGAAAAAACCTCTGGCGGTGAAAGGGTTAAGGGGATAAGCAGTCTAGCCGCTTGTAATAAGTGTGTAGGAAGATCCTTTATATAAGGGGTCCACGAGGTATTGAGGAGCCAAAGCAATACTGATTCAAGACTGAATGTTATATTGGTTTTGCATATGGCATTAACCTGAGTTCAAATTTCCTTCCAAAAATCCTGGATGACAGTACATGTCCAAAATATGTGGTTCATAGTCCCTTCCTCTTCCCCACATCTCCAGTACAGACCAGGGGTACTTAATCCCCTGCCGTACAACTGTCTTGTACCATTGGGTAAGAGTTTTATAAGAATGCTCTTGTGTTCTGACACATCTTGAGAAACCATGTGACCTAAGGTGGACGGTAGCTGTATCCTTTTCCAAAAAATATCTATTGAGTTCGCTTTTCCAAGTCCTGATGTAGGCCGGTATTTATCCCCCCATCCCCCTCCCATTAGTCAGCAAAGTGTTGTATAATAAAGAGATCGATCTCTGGGGAGGCGTTTGAACCTGAAGCAGTTTCTACATGAAAGTAAGGATGAGTACCTTGACAAAAACAGAGATAAGGATGTGGTCAAGTCCACTGACCCCAGAAAATTAACCTGTGGGAAAATCCCAGCACAAAAACTTGTAATCCCTTCCCCATTTTTTAATACTGACAAAATAGACTGTAATGGGTAGATATTCAGCTTATCCCAAATCTCTGATCATGTACGGGATTCTAAGCAGAAATGGAATCATGGGGGATGGTAATAAAGGTGATGGTGTGGAGATTAAAGACATTTCAGAGTTGAGGGTTCAAACAATAAATATTTTCAACAGTTTTTTTCTAGGAGACATATGGAACAACCAGTGACCTTAACTGGGTCTTAATCTTATTTAACAGGGGAACATAATTAGCTTGATTAACTTGCGTGAGTTGTATACCCAGATATGTCAGTTTTGAATTGGACCATTTAAATGGGAAATTTTTATTTAAGGAGTCAGCTACTCTGAAATATTAAGAGCTTATGACTTGCTATAATTCACTTTGAAAGTTGAGATTTTCCCAAAAGTCTCAAATAAAGTGAGAATATGGGGAAAGGCCTGTGACGGGTTGGTGATCAGTGGTAACAGATCATCCGCTGCAGTATGGACCCGATCACCCACCTTCAAGCCTTCAATCTCCGGATGGTTCCTAATGGCTGTAAGAAGCGATTCCACTACCAAAATGAAAAGTGACAGGGACAAAGGACAGCCTTGTCTAGTGCTTATATCTAGTGATTCAGACAAAATACCATTTACCCAAATTATAGCTCTCTATACAGTGATCCCTCAACATCCAATATTAATTGGTTCTGCAATGACCATTGTATGTTGAAACCATAAGTCTATGAAAAATGGGTAATTGGTTCCGAAGCTCAAAAATGTGTACCCGAAATAAGAAAAAAGGGAGGATTGAGGCACATTAAGCACAAAATTAATAGAAATAAAACAGGTTCCTACCTTTAGCAGTCAGAAGAAGCGTCTGGATCACTCTCTACATGGATGGGAGCATCTTCAAGGTCTTTTCCTGGCCTTTTGGTACTGCTGAAAAAAAAACATATATGTATATTTCAAAGCATACAACAATCTATAAAAACCAAATAAATTATGTATTATAATTGGTGATGAACATCCCTTTCATGATGAGATTATCCTAGCCAGTCATCTAAAGGTAGGGAGGATACCAAAGGTCCTTTCGTAGTAAAACAAATAAAGAAGGGATCAGATTGGTGGAAACCAAAACACTAGGATGATGAGATCGTCTTAGCCAGTCATCTAAAGGCAGGGAGGATACCAAAGGTCCTTTCGTAGTAAAACAAATGTTTTATTTAGAACAATAGAGAAGACAAGAACAATACAGAACAAACAATAAAGATCAATTAATAATGAGGACAGTTAGAAATATATCTATTGATTTTTAGAACATTCTCAAAATCTCTATAAATAATCACTGCACTCTATTTTTCTCTCTCATAGATGATGATCTTTCTCACAATTACACTCTCCCCATAAACATATAATTATTTCTCATATATCTTTTGCATAAAGCAGGCAATATTTATTCAAACTGGATACAATTGATGAATGATTGAGCACAACACTGTGAACCTGACCCATACTAATGAACTGCAAGGGTTAAATCCACCATTTGTCTAATTGACTAATTGTTTTATTCCACTTAATTGAACCCTCGGATATAAATAGACCAGGGAGGTAAGCAGGCCAGTTAACCATTGAAAAAGGGGGCAGCTAGACCCCCGAAACGCGTCTGGGAACTATTGAGCCTGCATCAGTATATATCATTTATATACAACAGAGGAACTGTAGCTGATTCACATTAAGCGCTAAAGTAAAGACTGTGACTATCAATCCATACCAACTTCTACCAAAGCGCACAGAAATAGCCGGCACCCACGTGGAACGCCGAGCGCGCGCCAAGATCAAAGAATAACCCACGCCGAGTCCACACACCGCTGCGACCACACAGCTCCGGACGGAGGAACGCAGTGTACCATAAGGACCGGAGGAAAGTGATTAAAGCTGCCAGAGCGGTAAAGTACCACAGTGAAGCTCCATTACTTTTACTATAAGACAAAAGTAACCACTATACGGGCAGTATTCAGTCACAAATAACAGCTACTACAACCAGAACCGGGACATAACTCCTGATTATAGATATTAACTGAAACGGCATTATACTTCCAAATGACTTATTCTTCAACACAATTATACCAGTGCCACACTTTATAAACTTTCTGACTTATTTTTAAGTTTTACTTTTTATTTTTTATTTCTATTTTTATTTTTAATTTTTGTTTTTACCTTTTCTTTTTTTATATTTTCTCAACCTTTAAAGGCTACTCTCATTTTAATATATATATATATATATATATATATATATATATATATATATATATATATATATATATATATATTTTAAAACTAAAATAAACAGTATTTTTTTATCTATCTGTAAAGTTTGTTTTCACGATATATGCTTGGTTGACTGTATATTAGAATATAATTCATAACATTGGGCACATTACCCAATCTACTGTATACTACATCATCAGTATATTAATTTTACATATTTCTCATATAATTACACTCTGCAATTATATTATATCTCTCTAGTGTGCATGAACCACCAAATAGAGAGTGCTCCACCTATAACTCCTTTTAATATTATTTCACTGACGATCTTGGTTGAATCGGAGGTGAGAGCACCTCATATTCCTTTTCTACATTAGTGAGCCACTGAATTTATCTATAATATATAGGAAATAATTAAATGTTAAGTTTTAAATCAAGTAGGGGTTGAGAGCAAGTAAGGGGTAATTTGGCTGAACAGCCGTGGTTTTGGATATTTAAGAAATTCATCCCCTCTCTCAACAGGGTCATTTTTTGTGGTGGTTGGTGATCAGTAGTAACAGATCATCCGCAAAAGTGTCTGCAGTATGGACCCGATCACCCACCTTCAAGCCTTCAATCTCCGGATGGTTCCTAATGGCTGTAAGAAGCGATTCCACTACCAAAATGAAAAGTGACAGGGACAAAGGACAGCCTTGTCTAGTGCTTATATCTAGTGATTCAGACAAAATACGATTGAAACCATAAGTCTATGAAAAATGGGTGATTGGTTCTGAAGCTCAAAAATGTCTACCCGAAATAAGAAAAAAGGGAGAATTGAGGCACATTGAGCACAAAATTTATAGAAATAAAACAGGTTCCTACCTTTAGCAGTCAGAAGAAGCGTCTGGATCACTCTCTACATGGATGGGAGCATCTTCAAGGTCTTTTCTTGGCCTTTTGGTACTGCTGAAAAAAAAAACATCCAACGTAACTCGTTGATTCCTGAAGTAGCACAGCACATTGTCTTCATAATCACAGGTTTTAAGCTCAGCAAGAGCGATGTCTGGGTGTTTTCGGACAACACTCTTCACAACCTCCCAGGAGGAAAACAGATTCTTCATCTCTTGAGCTGTGATAACATGGTCATCTTCACAACGCTGCTCTTCTCCACTGTCCTGCTCTGTTGACTTGTCATTTCGCTCTCATGGTCTTGAATGAGCTCTTCTACATCATCTTTATCAACTTCCAGACCCATAGACTGGGCTAAATTGACAATCTCCTGCTCAATCTCATTTTCTGTATTAATCACAGGAACAGTGGCTTCATGCACGACAGAGGGCCACAAAGGTCTTCAAGCAGAATTAAGGACACCATTAGAAACGTCATTTACATGCACTAACAATTAGCCTCACACAGTCCAAGATGTTAAACCTTGTTTTCCAGAACTCTTTCTGCCTCAGTCCCTTCAAAGCATTTTGCAAACATCTTCTTGGTGTACAGTTTCTTGAAGTTTGAGATGACCTGTTGATCCATAGGTTGAAGAAGTGGAGCGGTGTTTGGAGGTAGAAATTTAATTGTGATTAACCCCTTTACGACCGCCATACGGCTATATACGTCCTATCTGCACATGCCCCGTGCAGATAGCACGTATATAGACGTGCAGGCGGCCCTTTAATCCCAGCGCTGATCAGCGCTGGGATTAAAGCTCCTGCTCCTGAAATCTAGCAGGAGCAGGTCGGGTCCCGGCTCACAGACAGAGCGGGGACCCTGAGGAGAAGACAGGAGCGGTTTATTACCGCTTCTGTTTTCTCCTAAGCCGGAGGAGAGACGTACCTCTTCAGCGGCGCTGCAGGAATGAAGCGGCAGCGCCGCTTCCTGTGTTAGACCCGGCGGTCACGTGACCGCCGGGTGTCTCGGGGCCAGAGCAGTGCTGCAGGGTCTAAGGAGACCCTGATCAGCTCTGCCTGTGTGTAATGAGCCCCCAGGGGGCTGTTTTCCCCTGTAACTGGGGCTCCTGTGGATGCCCCAGTTACAGTGGAAACAGTGAGGAAAAAAAACTGTAAAAAAAAGGAAAAAAAAAAAAAAGTCAGTCCTCCAGAGGTCTTTTAATGACCTCCTGGGGGACATATTAGTTGTCAAAAATAAATTAATATATAAGTAAAAAAAATAATAAAAAACAAACAAAAAAAAGTGTAAAAAAAAAAAATTAAACACGCAGTCGCCAATGTAAACAGTCACCATAGTCGCCCCGTCAAATAAAATCTATACATGCTATATATCAAAATGATCGTCATCAAATAGGGAACCCATTGCAATAATTAATTTGTGCGTCAGTTTTAATATTTAAAAAAAAATAATCTATAATTTTTAAAAAATCCTTTTTTTTTAATAAGAATTAGCGGTTTTTGTCTAAATTAAACCTAAAAAAATATAAAATATGTTTAAAAAAACCATTCTAATAATAAGTCCTAAGTGTCAAGTAAAAAAAATAGCAAAAATTATTTTCGTATTCAAATGAAAAAAAAAAAATAGGGTCACTAAGCCACCATGTCCCCAAATCACAAAAAGTTGCCTGGACATTCAGGCCTTTTATAGGTCCGGTCATGAAAGGGTTAAATTAAATTGGGCCTCCAATGATTCTGCAAGTGCTGGGTCATGAACAGGAGCAGTGCTTTTAGTGGCAGTCTGTTTTTCTCCAGATATGATTTCACTGAAGGACAGAAGACTTCTGTTGCCCATTCATTAAACACATGTCTGATCACCCAGGCCTACCTATTGCTGCTCCAGAACACTCCTAAATTGGCTTTAATGACTTTTTTCTGTTTGAAAACTCTAGGGGTTTCAGAATGATAAACCAACATTGGTTTTAGCTTAAAATCCCCTGATGCATTAGCACCCAGCCGGAGGGTTAGTCGGTCTTTTATAGGCTTATGTCCAGGAAGCTTCTTCTCTGGTGATGTATGTTCGCTTGGGCATTTTCTTCCAGAATAAGCCAGTTTCATCACAATTGAAAACTTGTTGTGGAAGGTAGCCTTCATCATCCATAAGATGCTGAAATTCCAGCTTAAAAGAATCAGCTGCTTCGGGGTTTGAGCTAGCTGCCTCTCCATGTCGTATCACACTCTTCACCTCACATCTTTGCTTGAACCTAAGCTTTGCTGGCTCTAAACTCTCCATAACGACTTGTACCAGCGACATCACCACTTGACGCTATCATTGCTTTCAGTTCTTCAAAAATGAATTTTGCACGTTCACAGATGAAGTTTCCTGGAACAGTGTCCCCTCTCATTTGCTTTTCCTTAATCCACAAATACAGCAGCCTTTCCATCTCAACAATAGGATCTCTGCCTTTGTGCACTGTGGTTGATTTGTCAGTCACTTTAATACTGTTAAGTGTGTCTCTCTTCTTCACAATTGTAGAAATGGTTCATTGTGAGAAACCATACTGTTGCACTAACTCACTTATCTTCATGCCATTGTCATGTTTTTTAATAATTTACTGTTTTGTTTTAATAGGATTTTTTTTTGCCTGCTTGGGAGGCATAACGTCCCTTCACACTTGTGCTCTATAGAAAAAAAAATATTTGCCACTGTTAAAAAAGAACCCTCTATGGTGCTAATTCCAAGGCTAAATGTGTTTGTATGAAGGGAAGGGGGAAGCTGTTTAGCCAGCAGCTTCTCTGTTAGTCTCCACACAATGCTCATAAGGCAGTCCTACATCACACACTGCATTCAGCCACACTGTAAAGCACGCTGATTGGCTGAAGTAACAGTACAGGGGTGGTACTGTACTGTTATGAAATGCATACACTGAACTCCAGACTGCCCATGATGCCTGGAGACCCGCAATTGGTAGGAGCTCCCAGTAGTAATAAGGCCCCCTATTGTTCCCCCAGTGGTAATAAAGCTCTGTACAGACCCCTCAGTAGTAATAATGCCCCCATAGTGCTCTTAGTGGAAATAAGGCGGATCTATAAGTCTCTCCTATAAAGCCCCCAGTAGTAATAAGAACGCCTAATGTCCCCTGGATTTATAATACCCCTACAGTGCCCCCAGTATGTATATCGCTCCCCCTACTGTTATAATGCTCACCCTGAAGTGCCCGCTGTAGTTATATTCCCCCCTTTAGTGTCCTCAGAAGACAGAGTCCTGTGTAATTAACATCACACCATCTCTCCAGCCCCCTCCAATATACAGTCCCATGTAAATAACATCCCTCTCTATCTAAAGCCCCCTCCAAATACAGTCCCATGTAAATAACATAATTCCCACCCATAGCCGTCCTCAACATACAGTCCTATGTAAATAATATCACTCCCTCTGACACCCGCCTCCAACATGCAGTCCCATGTAAATAACATCACTCCACCCAACAATCCCTTGTAAATAACATAAACCTGTCCTCAGCCACCTCCAACATGCAGTCCCATGTAAATAACATCACTCTACGCCACAGTCCCTTGTAAATAACAGAACCCTGCCCAAGTCACCTCCAACAAACAGTCCCATGATTACATCCCTCCCTTCTGCCCTAACATAAAGTCCCAGTTAAATAACCACAACTCCCAGCATCCCTCTGCTTCATCCTTCACTTACCTCTTCTGGTGTAGCAGAGCTCACTGCAGCTTCTTCCCCACAATTATCCTCTTCAGTTTAGAAGACAGGAGTTGAAAAGGACCTGCGATGATGTCACAGTCATGTGACCAGTGCAGGATTGGACGACACTGATCACATGACCTATGATGTAATCATAGGTCCTAAATATCTTGCTGTGTGTTAGATTCAATTGTACTGCGGTCCTGAGGACAGCAATACAATTGTATCTGTCTAACAGGCAGGACATTCGGGACCTGGGAGAAAACATCAGGGGCCCAGGCCCCGAATGTTTTAGCCTAGCAACCCCCCTGGCAAAGGGTATGTGGCACTATATACAGATGGCACAGAGTATAAGGCACTATATACAGAGGGCAAAGAGTATGTGGCACTATATACAGAGGGCACAGAGTATAAGGCACTATATACAAAGGGCACAGAGCATGTGGCACTGTATACAGAGGGCAAAGGGCATGTGGCACTATATACAGAGGGCACAGAGTATGTGACACTATATACAGAGGGCACAGAGTATGTGACACTATATACAGAGGGCAAAGAGTATGTGGCACTATATACAGAAGGCACAAAGCATATGGTACTATATACAGAGGGCAAATAGTATGTGGCATTATATACAGAGTACAGAAAGCATGTGGCATTATATACAAAGGGCACAGAGCATGTGGCACTATATACAGAAGGCACAGAGCATATGGCACTGTATACAGAGGGCACAGAGTATGTGGCACTATATACAGAGTGCACAGAGCATATGGCACTGTATACAGAGGGCACAGAGCATGTGACACTATATACAGAGGGCGCAGAGCATATGGCACTGTATACAGAGGGCACAGAGTATGTGGCACTATATACAGAGGGCACATAATATGTGGCACTACCATTGGGGGCCCTGTGTGTGGGCTAATGCTGCTGTTATATTCAGAGCACAGCATGTGACACTGAGATGAGTCTGTGTCAGTCTGCAGGATGCCAATGTGTTGGTAAAGAGAGAAGCTGAAGACATCTTCTCAGCAAAATCTGCAGAGCTGAATTGTGGCTGGGAGATGTCATCATGGTGGTCTGAACCAGATGGAGAAGAACTCAGGAGGAGACGACACCTGTAAGTCACTAGATGGAAGTGATTATTCTGCTACTGACTGTGTATGATGAGGGCTGTAGTCACCTGGATGATCTAAAGCTGATGATGGTATCAACAACAACTCCCAGCATCCCTTTACTGCTGTTCAGGCCATACTGGGAGCTGTAGTTTCATATGGCGAGGACTGACCTGACTACTCAGATGGTATCTATACTTTTAAAATCTGGCGATGTATAAATGTACTGCACACGGTTCTGGTGCTGTATTTATGTAGTGAACTTGGTTCTGGTGCTGTATATATGTAGTGAACTTGGTTCTGGTACTGTATTTGACTTATGGGTTTGGTTCTGGTGCTGTATTCATGCAGAGAACATGGTTCTGGTGCTGTGTTTAACTTCTAGGTTTGGTTCTGGTTCTGCATGTATGTAGTGATCTTCGTTCTTGACCTGTATTTGTGTGTTATAAGTGCATCTAATGCTGTACTTCAGTCTAATACGGGCCACTGTCACAGATTCTGTCAAAAAGACCGGACAGAAAAGTCCTGCACGCAAAACTTTTTTGTCCGGTAAAGAAGCAGCTTCCTGATCAGATCCCATTATGGAGTCTCTTCAGCTCAGGAGTTGGTAAATCTTGCCCCTCTAATCATCAGGCTGTTGCTACGGACTCAGTAATGTTCTGTATCTGGGATTGCACATGTGCGTGTGATCCCAACATGAAAACACAACCGGCTGCCGCCTTTTAATGATTTAAAGCCCATTTACCTATACCGCCTTTATATGGTAGGCGGAGTTAAACCGCTAAACATGGGCCAGTGCTGTGTGCTTGCCCCCAGGCTAAAATTTGCCAGCCAGCCCCTGGACATTACAAATCTACCGCACTGCTACATACACACTGGAATTACATGTCCCATGACTTCACCAACACATGATCACATGGTAATGACATCATCACAGATCCATTACTTCCTCTTTCAGCACAGACTGGAGCCTGACTCCTACAGCACATGCTGGAAGAAAGGAAATCACAGGATGCTCCATAGTGAAGGATTGTGAGAAGAGGACACGCCTGACCCCAGGTAAGTGGAACACTCACTAGATCCACACATGTAATGCTCCACAACCAGAGAGATTTGTAGCTCTGTCTGCTGGTA
>ONZH01002956.1:0-70835 GCA_900303285.1 Rhinella marina
ATGGGTTTTTAACATAGTGATTCAAGATGACATAATTTGTAACAAATCGAATTCTTGTCAAACTTCGGCGAAGCTGCCGAATCAAATTTTTCTAAACTTCCCTCATCTCTAACTATAATGTTAAAAATGGAAAACTCCATGCAATCATGTATCCATTATGTTTGATGGAAATTAAATCCTGCATTCATGACTTTTCCTTCCAACAAAAATAGTAGAAACTTAACAGAGAACCAACTGAACATTATTGATTCTCAAAGGCAACACTTAAAGGGAGTCTTTCACCTGTTTTCACCTATATAACTAACAGCAGTGCCCACACAGAAGATTGCAGACACATCCCAAACATACCGTACCTGTGTGCAGTTTGTGTCTGTATTCCATGTTGAGAAAAAGCAATTTTATTCTGCAGGAAAACAGCTGAAAGTGAAACTAAAAACAGCTTTCTGCTCCTGACTCGATTTCTAACAGCTACAGTATATATTATGATTAGAGATGAGCGAGCACTAAAATGCTCGGGTGCTCATTATTCGAGTCGAACTTTTCCCGATGCTCGGGTGCTCGTTTCGAATAACGAACCCCATTGAAGTCAATGGGAGACTCAAGCATTTTTTGCAGGGGACCAAGGCTCTGCCTAGGGAAGGCTGGGTGAAAACCTGGAAACCTCAGAAAAATGATGGAAACACCACGGAAATGGACAGGAAACAGCACGGGCCAGCATGCATGGATGCCTCTGAGGCTGCCTAATCCCACCATTACCCCCAAATTCTCAGGCAACAGCCTGGTGGTTACCCTCATGGCAATTGTGCTCACCCAGAACAAAAGAAAGGCGAGGCACATGCCATCACTGTTAGGGAAGCACCAACTAGGTGCAACGAAGGTCCATCACCGCCAATTTTCAGGGACACGGTAATGGTGACCCACTTAAAAATGCTGCCCTTGACAACCTGGCGGTGACCCCTGATTGTCTGTCTTTCATAAGATTGCAGTGTAAAGCATGGTGGTGAGCCTCAGTATGACTTTTTAGATGAGATTGCATGTGGTCACGTACTCACTGGAACCCCATAGTCACCCCTTCTCTGATTGTGCTACCCCAGAACATTCTCTGCCCCAATTCGCAAGACCTTTTGCAGTCTCAGTGTGCTGACAGTGGGGATTTACCAGTGTTGTCTGAGGAGGTGGTGGACAATGGCAGACACAGGTGTCGGGGGGTGAGGTAGTTGAAAGTGAAGCAAAGTTACAGTGGGACTCCTTGGGGGGACTTTCTCATGATGAGACAGATTGAATTGTGTTTAGAAAGGCTGATAGGCTTCCGTCAGCACTGTGTGTATAGAACCCCATGGCCTTTCATAAAATAGTCTGGCGATGACCCCAAGGCAATTTTCAGGGACACGGTAATGGTGACCCACTTAAAAATGCTGCCTGACAACCTTGCGGTGAACCCCTGATTGTCTGTCTTTCAATAAGATTGCAGTGTAAAGCATGGTGGTGAGCCTCAGTAATAAGATTGCAGTGTAAAGCATGGTGGTGAGCCTCAGTATGACTTTTTAGATGGAGATTGCATGTGGTCACGTACTCCCTGGAACCCCATAGTCACCCCTTCTTCTAATGTGCTACCCCAGAACATTCTCTGCCCCAATTCGCAAGACCTTTTGCAGTCTCCGTGTGCTGACAGTGGGGATTTACCATTGTTGTCTGAGGAGGTGGTGGACAATGGCGAGACACAGGTGTCGGGGGGTGAGGTAGTTGTATGGGAAGCAAGTTACAGTGGGGACTCCTTGGGGGGACTTTCTCATGATGGGACAGATTCAACTTGGGTGGATCAGGCACAGGAACAGATCAATTTTTTTTTGTGTTTATTTAACTTTTATTCAGCACAAATAACCACAGAGATATTTATTCATTCTCTTCGCTGCGCAGTCTGGCGTTGGGGTTTCGTCACTTTGATGGCGAGCTGTGTCGCTCTCCTCCACAATGGTCTTTCGGTTCTTTGAGGAGACGTTCAGGAGATCAGTGAAATTCAGTAAATGACGACGCAGGACCCCAACTTAAAAATTTGGACACAATTTGCCGGACAGGAATTTGCGGAAACCTTGAGCAAGTGGGCATGTGTTTCTGTATTCTTTGCTACAAGTTATTACCAGTAATATTGGGCACACCTATCCCAAAAATAAATTTGGACAGAGCGCAAAATAAAAAAAACTGGAAAATTGTTTTGGAGAGAGGGCCTGTAGGTGGACCTCCGGAAAAATTGTTTTGGAGAGAGGGCCTGTAGGTGGACCTCCGGAAAAAAATTGTTTGAAGAGAGGGCCTGTAGGTGGACCTCCGGAAAAATTGTTTGGAGAGAGGGCCTGTAGGTGGACCTCCGGAAAAATTGTTTGGAGAGAGGGCCTGTAGGTGGACCTCCGGAAAAATTGTTTGGAGAGAGGGCCTGTAGGTGGACCTCCGGAAAAATTGTTTGGAGAGAGGGTCTGTAGGTGGACCTCCCGGAAAAATTGTTTTGGAGAGAGGGCCTGTAGGTGGACCTCTGGAAAAATTGTTTGAAGAGAGGGCCTGTAGGGGACCCTCCTGAAAAATTGTGGTAAAAGAGTGCCAGTTGGACCTCTAAAAAATGGCGTTTTTTTGGTCAAGCGTTAGTCAGGAGTAGGAGGAGTAGAGAAGAGGAATCGGATACATAAGTAATGTTAATCTTTAGCTGCTTTCCCCCGGAGGAGATTTGAATTCCGGTGAAATCCAGGCTTTGTTCATTTTAATAAGCGTCAGCCTGTCAGCGCTGTCAGTTGACAGGCGTGTACGCTTATCGGTGATGACGCCACCAGCTGCACTGAATACCCGCTCTGACAACACGCTAGCGGCAGGGAAGGCCAGCACCTCCAAGGCGTACAGCGCCAGTTCAGGCCACGTGTCCAGCTTTGAAACCCAGTAGTTGTATGGAGCAGAGTGATCGCTATGGACGTTGGTATGGTCAGCTAGGTACTCCCTCACCATCTTTCTGTAAATCTCACCCCTACTCTGCCGATACTGGGGACAGGTGACAGTGTCTTGCTGGGGTGACATCTGGCAAAGGCCTTGGAGAGCGTTCCCCTGCCAGTGCTGGACAAGCTGCCTGCTCACCTACTCTCCCCCGCTACTTTGCCCACAGAAGCACGCCCTCTGCCGCTAGCGGTGTCAGATGGGAAGGATTGTTTCAGCTTGTGCACCAGGGCCTGTTGATATTGATTCACTCTCATACTCCTTTCCTCTACAGGGATGAGAGTGGAAAGGTTCTGCTTGTACCGTGGGTCCAGGAGAGTGAACACCCAGTAATCGGTGTTTGGAAAAAATTCTTCTAACGCAGATAGGCAGCCTAACATGAAGTCTGCCATGTGCGCCAGAATCCCAACACGCAAGAGTTCCCTCTCCTCACTGGCCTGACTCTCCATTTCCCTCCTCCTCTTCAGCCCATACACGCTCAAGAGTTAAGAAGGACTGAGCATTGGTACCCTCTTCTGTCTCGCCGACATTCTCCTTCTCTTCCTCCTCATCCTCATCCCCTCCTCCGATACGAGCTTAGAAACAGAACGGAGGGTGCTCTGGCTATCAAGCGACGTATCTTCCTCCACCGTCTCTTGTGACAACTTAAAAATTTAGCATCAACCGGTACAGTTGTCAACTATGAGCTCGATCAAGTGTGGTATGTGTTCTATGTATACTACTCAGTTTAATACCGTATATGGCACCTATCCGGAAAAAATAGTTTGGAGAGAGAGAAAGAGAGGAAAAAGACGTAAATTGTTTGGAGAGAGGGCCTGTAGGGGGGGGGCAGGCTGGGGGAAGGAGGTTGAGCTGGAAGAGCCAGAGGAGTGCCCCCTTGGCTAGCGTGTGTGGTGGTGACAACAGCCGGATGGAGTTCGAATGACGACGCAGGACCCCAACTTAAAAATTTAGCATCAACCGGTACAGTTGTCAACTATGAGCTTGATCAAGTGTGGTATGTGTTCTATGTATATTACTCAGTTTAATACCGTATATGGCACCTATCCGGAGAAATAGTTTGGAGAGAGAGAAGAGAGGAAAAACGTAAATTGTTTGGAGAGAGGGCCTGTAGGTGGGGGGCAGGCTGGGGGGAAGGAGGTTTCGAGCTGGAAGAGCCAGAGGAGTGCCCCCTGGGCTAAGCGTGTGTGGTGGTGACAACAGCCGGATGGAGTTAGAATGACGACGCAGGACCCCAACTTAAAAATTTAGCATCAACCGGTACAGTTTGTCAAATTATGAGCTTGATCAAGTGTGGCATGTGTTTCTATGTATTCTTCTCAGTTTAATACCGTATATGGCACCTATCCGCTGAGGTGCTCCCCAGAAAAATTCTCTGTTTGGAGAGAGGCCTGTAGGTGACCTCTGGAAAAATTTGTTTGGAGAGAGGGCCTGTAGGTGGACCTCTGGAAAAATTGTTTGGAGAGAGGGCCTGTAGGTGGACCTCCGGAAAAATTGTTTGGAGAGAGGGCCTGTAGGTGGACCTCTGGAAAACTTGTTTGGGAGAAGAGGGGCCTGTAGGTGGAACTGGAAAATTGTTTGGAGAGAGGGCCTGTAGGTGGACCTCTGGAAAAATTGTTTGGAGAGAGGGCCTGTAGGTGGACCTCCAGAAAAATTGTTTGAAGAAAGGGCCTGTAGGTGGACCTCTGGAAAAATTGTTTGGAGAGAGGGCCTGTAGGTGGACCTCCAGAAAAATTATTTAGAGAGAGGGCCTGTAGGTTGACCTCCGGAAAAATTGTTTGGAGAGAGGGCCTGTAGGTGGACCTCTGGAAAAATTGTTTGGAGAGAGGGCCTGTAGGTGGACCTCTGTAAAAATTGTTTGGAGAGAGGGCCTGTAGGTGGACCTCCGAAAAATTGTTTGGAGAGAGGGCCTGTAGGTGGACCTCTGGAAAACTTGTTTGGAGAGAGGGCCTGTAGGTGGACCTCTGGAAAAATTGTTTGGAGAGAGGGCCTGTAGGTGGACCTCTGGAAAAATTGTTTGGAGAGAGGGCCTGTAGGTGGACCTCCAGAAAAATTGTTTGGGGGCTGTAGGGGACCCGAAATTTGGAGGGGCCTGTAGGTGGACCTCTGGAAAATTGTTTGGAGAGAGGGCCTGTAGGTGGACCTCTGGAAAATTGTTTGGAGAGAGGGCCTGTAGGTGGACCTCCGGAAAAATTGTTTGGAGAGAGGGCCTGTAGGTGGACCTCCGGAAAAATTGTTTGGAGAGAGGGCCTGTAGGTGGACCTCCGGAAAAATTGTTTGGAGAGAGGGCCTGTAGGTGGACCTCCTGAAAAATTGTTTGGAGAGAGGGCCTGTAGGTGGACCTCTGGAAAAATTGTTTGGAGAGAGGGCCAGTTGGACCTCTAAAAAATTTTTTTGGAGAGGGCGTTAGGAGACCTGAGAAAAATTGGAGGAAGAGAGGAGGTTTAGGAGGAATCGGATACATAATTGTTTAAATCCTGGGAGGCTTTGGAAGGAGGCTTTGAATTTTAATAAGCCAGTCAGCCTGTCAGCGCTGTCAGTTGACAGGCGTGTACGCTTATCGGTGATGACGCCACCAGCTGCACTGAATACCCGCTCTGACAGCACGCTAGCGGCAGGGCAGGCCAGCACCTCCAAGGCGTACAGCGCCAGTTCAGGCCACGTGTCCAGCTTTGAAACCCAGTAGTTGTATGGAGCAGAGTGATTGCTACGGACGTTGGTATGGTCAGCTAGGTACTCCCTCACCATCTTTCTGCATTCCCTTGCCAGTGCTGGACAAGCTGCCTGCTCGCCTCCTCTCCCCCGCTACTTGGCCCACAGAACCATGCCCTCTGCCGCAAGCGGCGTCAGATGGGAAGGATTGTTTCAGCTTGTGCACCAGGGCCTGTTGATATCTATTCACTCTCATACTCCTTTCCTCTGCAGGGATGAGAGTGGAAAGGTTCTGCTTGTACCGTGGGTCCAGGAGAGTGAACACCCAGTAATCGGTGTTTGAAAAAATTCTTCTAACACGAGGGTCACGGGATAGGCAGCCTAACATGAAGTCTACCATGTGCGCCAGAGTCCCAACACGCAAGAATTCCCTCTCCTCACTGGCCTGACTCTCCATTTTCTCCTCCTCCTCCTCTTCAGCCCATACATGCTCAAGAGTTAATAAGGACTGAGCACTGGTACCCTCTTCTGTCTCGCCGACATTCTCCTCCTCTTCTTCCTCATCCTCATCCCCCTCCTCCGATACGCGCTGAGAAACAGACCGGAGGGTGCTCTGGCTATCAAGCGACGTATCTTCCTCCACCGTCTCTTGTGACAAGCGCAAAGCATCCGACTTGATGCTGAGCAGTGAGTTTTTCAACAGGCAAAGCAGCGGGATGGTGAGGCTGATAATGGCGGCATCGCCGTTGACCATCTGTGTTGACTCCTCAAAGTTGCTCAACACCTGGCAGATATCAGACATCCACGTCCACTCCTCATTGTAGACTTGAGGAATCTGACTGACCTGACTACCAGTTCTGGTGGAAGTTGACATCTGGCAGTCTACAATCGCTCTGCGCTGCTGGTAAACTCTGGATAACATGTTTAATGTCGAATTCCATCGACATTACCGCTCACCGTCGCACAACAGTCGGTGAGCGGGCAGTTGTAGGCGGCGCTGCGCTGCCCTGAGAGTGGCAGCATCTGTGGTGGACTTGCGGAAATGCGCAAAGATGCGACGCACCTTGGTGAGCAAATCAGACAGATTGGGGTATGTCTTGAGGAACCGCTGAACTATTAGATTGAACACGTGGGCCAGTCATGGCTCATGTGTCAGCCTGCCGAGTTGCAGAGCTGCCACCAGGTTTCGCTTGTTGTCACACACAACCATGCCTGGCTTGAGGTTCAGCGCTGCCAGCCACACATCAGTCTTCGCCGTGATGCCCTGTAACAGCTCTTGGGCGGTGTGCCTTTTGTCACCTAAGCTCAGCAGATTGAGCACCGCCTGCTGGCGCTTACCCACGGCACTGCTGCTGCGCCTAGAGCTACCGACTGAAGGCGTCGTGCCCACGGATGGTAATTCGGTGGAGGAGGAGGAGGGGTCGGAGGAGGAGGCATAGTACGTCTGAGAGACCGTGACCTAGGTAGGTCCCGCAATCCTCGGTGTGGGCAGTACATGAGCGGCCCCAGGGTCAGTCTCGGTCCCAGCCTCCACCAAGTTAACCCAATGTGCTGTCAATGAGATATAGTGTCCCTGCCCGGCAGCACTTGTCCACGTGTCCGTGGTTAGGTGGACCTTCTCAGAAACAGCGTTGGTCAGGGCATGGATGATGTTCTCTGACACGTGCTGGTGTAGGGCTGGGACGGCACATCGGGAAAAATAGTGGCGGCTGGGACCGAATACCGAGGGGCAGCCACCGCCATGAGATTGCGAAAGGCCTCGGTCTCTACCAGCCTATAGGGTAGCATCTCCAGGCTCAGCAATTTGGAGATGTGGACGTTGAGGGCTTGGGCATGTGGGTGGGTGGAACTGTATTTCCTCTTGCGCTCCAGCGTCTGCTGTAAAGAGAGCTGAACGCTGCGCTGGGACACATTGGTGGACGCTGTGGAGGATCGTGGAGGCGAAGGTGTGGTTTTCCGGCGGGAGGCGCTCGTGCCGGGGTCCTGGGCAGGGGGTTGACTAGCAGAGGCAGCGAGTGACACAGGGGAAGGAGCAGTGGTGTGACCCACAGGAGGTGGTGAACGGCCTTGGTTCCATTGAGTGGGGTGTTTAGCACTCATATGCCTGCGCATGTTGGTGGTGGTTAGGCTAGTAGTGGTGGCACCCCTGCTGATCCTGGTGTGGCACAGGTTGCACACCACAGTCCGTCGGTCATCCTCACTTTCTTTAAAGAACCTCCAGACTTGCGAACATCTAGGCCTCGCCACGGGAGCTTCACTACGTGAAACAGTTGCTGCTGATGCACCAGCTCTGGCCCTGCTTCTCACTCTGGCCACACCACTGCCTCTTCCAACCTGTTCTGGTGCAGCACTCGCCACTGCCTCAGAAGCACTGTCTTCACTCGGCATATCAACCCAGCTTGGGTCAGTCACCTCGTCATCCTCCGATTCCTCAGTCTGCTCCCCCCTCGGACTTCCTGCCCTGACAACAACTTCACCACTGTCTGACAACCGTGTCTCCTCATCGTCCGACACCTCTTTACAAACTTCTTCCACTAAGTCAACATTGTCATCATCATCATCATCACCCACAGACTGCGACAGTTGGAAAACTTGGGCATCGGGAACGAGGTCAGCAGCAACCTGAGAAGTGGTTTGTGACTCTGGGAAGGGTCCAGAAAACAGTTCCTCAGAGTATGCCGGATCGCATTCCAAATTTTCCTGGGAGGGGGCAGACTGGGGGGAAGGAGGTTGAGGTGGAGGAGCCAGAGGAGTACTCCCTTGGGTAACGTGGGTGGACTGCGTGGAAGAATGACTGATGGACAAATTACTTGAAGCATTGTCCGCAATCCACGACATCAGCTGTTCGCACTGTTGTGGTTTCAACAGTCCTCTACCACGTGTCCCTGTAAGTTGAGACATGAAGCTAGGGAGTGTAGCTCTGCAGCGTTCCCCTGCTCCCTCATCAGCAGGTACTGTCTCACCCTGCCCAGGACCACGGCCTCTGCCCCCTGCAGTAATTGAATGCCCATGCCCTCGTCCTCGACCCTTAGCCCTGGGGTTCAACATTTTCTGTATATAAGTGTATAATTACATGGAAACTATTAGATTAGGCAGACTTGGTCTGCTTAGTTGCAACCCAGACAAATGTCGCACAGAGATTTTTGTAATCTACCTGTAAAAGTGAGAGCAAAAGACCTTTTTTAATTAAGTGACGTACAGAATGTGTCACCTGGACAGAAAATACGGATTGTAGTGAGTGGACAGCTGAACTGTGACACACAGAATGGTTCCACGCAGCTGTGTGAAATGGATTTGTATCACTGAGCTAAAAACACAAACAAACTATTTTTTTATATATTTTTTTATATATATATTTTTTTAGTTTTTTTTTTTTTTTTATATGACGTGCAGAAACTATCAGAGAGCTAACTCAGCCCCTGCTGACGGTGGCTATTTTGACTGCAACCCTGACAAATGTCGCACAGAGATTTTTGTGATCTAGCTGTATGAGTGAGAGCAAAAGACCTTGTTTAATTAAATGACGTACAGAATGTGTCACCTGGACAGAAAATACAGATTGTAGTCAGTGGACAGCTGAACTGTGACACACAGAATGGTTCCACGCAGCTGTGTGAAATGGATTTGTATCACTGAGCTAAAACAACAAAAAAACAATTTTTTTTATATATTTTTTTTTTAGTTTTGTTTTTTTTTTAACGTGACATGCCGAAACTATCAGAGAGCTAACTCAGCCCCTGCTGACAGTGGCTATTTTGACTGCAACCCAGACAAATGTCGCACAGAGATTTTTGTGATCTAGCTGTATGAGTGAGAGCAAAAGACCTTGTTTAATTAAGTGACGTACAGAATGTGTCACCTGGACAGAAAATACAGATTGTAGTGAGTGGACAGCTTAACTGTGACACACAGAATGGTTCCACACTGCTGTATGAAATGGATTTGTATCACTGAGCTATAACAATAAAAAAAGGGTTATATATGGCGATAGCTGCACTACTAGTGCCAGCCAGCCAAGCCAGGAGACAAAAAAAAATGTCTTGTAGCTGCCTAAGGCTAGGGCTACACGGCGACATGTGTCGCGCGACAATAAGTCACGCAACACATAGTGCACAAATACACAACGACAGTTGTCGCGCGACATTGATGTCGCACCAAAGTCGCGCGACAACTTTTATACTGGAAGTCTATGGTGTCGCACTGCGACATGCGACATGCTGCGACTGCGACGCGACAGTCGCAGAAAAATCGATCCAAGATCGATTTTTTGCGACTGTCGTGTCGCAGTCGCAGCATGTCGCATGTCGCAGTGCGACACCATAGACTTCCATTATAAAAATTGTCGCGCGACTTTGGTGCGACAAGAAGTCGCGCGACAACTGTCGTCGTGTAGCCCTAGCCTAACAAAGAACTAAATGCAGGCCCTAACACTCTCCCTGAAACGCAGCAGCTCTATCCCTAACGACATCCAGACAGCATCTGAGCCGAGCACTGCGGGCAGTCACTAGTATATTCCAGGGTCACCTGATCAGGCCAGCCAACCCCTGCTATCGACATGTAAGGGCCCCACATGATGCTGGGTGTACCGCAGAGTCTCCTGGCTTGTGATTGGCTGAGTTTATAGGTGCCAAAAATGCACAATGCGCAAGTTGCCATTTCCTCGAGCATGGCGAGATACTCGTCCGAGCAGCGAGCACTTACGAGTACCGTAATATTCGAATGAGCACCAAGCTCGGACGAGTATGCTCGCTCATCTCTAGTCCTAACCCCTGGAAACAAGTTGTGTATAATGTGATGAAAAAATGAATGTCCATCACAATCACAATACATAAGTAACTGCCTTTTATTAACTTTTTCTACATGATAAATGCCATTTGCTGAAGTGAGACATCCCCTTTAATATTTTCCAGGAGAACTAAAAGTTATTGTCACTCATAAATGTACATGACACAAAAATAGTTTTCCTATTAGCAATTTTATATACTATTTATTTATCTGGAAAATATCTCAATAAAACCAAGAATCAAGGGTCGTTGCTAAAGCTTTTAATGGGACACTGATGAGCAAAAGGGTAACAATTTTTGAATTTTGACTTTCAGGCTCCATATCTCACCATCCACTACAGCTTCGAACATGGGACTACCATCATTCTATATAGACAATTATCTTGGCTACCTCATACATAAATTGATCTTCCAACTATTTAGTATATATAGCTCAGTGTGTTATTAGGTTTATTCCCAATCAAAAGGTCACTGGTTCAAATCCAGGAGCAGCCATGAAGATTTCCAAAGAAAAGGAAAACAGCATCATCCATCTCATCGATGGCAGTATCTTGGCCAAGAAAATTGCCAAAATGCGAGTGCCATGACAGTTGGAAGAATACAAAATGAAGTCCGTCCATCCATTCCAAAGTTAAGAGCAGGACATCCAGGCAAAATAAAGGTCACAAAGTCCATCAGTCCCGGCACAACAAACACGGCAGTGGTTGTGGCTCGTATTCTTCATGATAGTGAGATCACAGACGTTCATGCAAGCACTGTGCAACACACATTACACAAGTCTTGAATGGTGGCCTGCAAAAAGGTGAAGAAGCATCGATTTCAATATCTTCATAAGAAGCGTCGGCTCGAGTTTGCAAAAAAGTAAGAACAGTGGACAATAGAAGATTGGAAACTGGTGATTTGGAGCAAAGAGACTGGGCTCTGATGGGTGCAAATGGGTCTGGAAGAAACAAGTGAAAAGGGGATAAAGGATCAAGAAATTGACGTAACTGACAAGTTAGGTGGAGGAAGCCTGATGATATGGGGTTTTTTAACAGCCAAAGGTATTGTATACTTGACCAGGATAGATAGTCATCTCAATGCTGAACTATATGTGATTATCCTACAAGACAAATTCCTTTGTACACTCCAGTATTATGGGTATGAAAAAGGACGACAAAGTGTTCCAGCAGGACTGAAGCATACATTGAAATTAGCGAAGAAATGGTTCACCGGCAATGAAGCAGAGGTGCTGGATTGGCCCTCACAGTCCCCAGACCTCAACCCAATCTAACACTTGTCGGTAGAGTAGAAGAAAAACCTGTATTCCTACCCAAGTGAGTCGACCAGTATACACCAACATTAAGAATGTGTAGAAGAGACCTGGGAACAGATTTCGGTTGAGACATGCTTGAATATGATCGAGAGCATGTCCAGAAGGATTCAGGCAGTGTTGAAACCAAAGGTGGATTTACAAAATAATAAAAATTTAAATTTAGAATTTTAGGAGCAAAACAGCAGCTACATGATAAGAATCTGCATAACTAATCATATGCTAAATCGTTGCAAGTCCAATTTATGTGCTGTTACCCTTTTGCTCGTCAGTGTAACTATATGGACTGCTATGATAATCAAGAATATTAGATTAATAGATTGGAAATGAATTTGCCCTTTGTTCATTACTTATACATCAATATGTAATAAATGAAATGCAAAAGAATATTGTCTGATTATTCTATCTACTGTATGAGCTGAGATGAAACCCAACGTTACTGTATTAATGAATAGTAAATTACAAATGAATATGTATCTAGATATTTCATGTTGTGAATATTAATATACAAGCACATCGAGCCATCCAGAATTAAAATTAGAAACACCATTTCAGATAAGATTTGTAGTACTGGAGAAAGAAGCTTGCATCAGTACAGGGAGATGTCCAGAGATGTCTGCGATATCTCAGTCTGCTAATGCTGTGAGCACAGGAGAGGAGAGGATGGTGTGACGGTAATGGCAATCATGGTGGCACTAGTACTCACCGTGCAAGTCCTCACTCTGACATAGCCTGAGCTGTGCAGGGTCTTATAGGGCCTGCCTGGTGGTAGGAGGGGTGCTCTGGGTGTTGGTGATGTATTGCGGGGTGTGAGGCAGGCATCCCTTGAAATGAGCATGTCATAGGTAAATGATGAGGCTGGTTGTTACTCCGCCAATAAATATATGTACTTTCTATCTCTGCTCCAGCCAAAAAGGGTACAATATCTCTCTCCTTACTCTCTGTCTCCTGTACACCGAATCAAAATGGATTATAGGGTCCCTTGTAACATTTGTAATACTAATTACTTTATATGTGGCAGATGGAGACCCCTCAAATATTAGGGCTCATGTATGATTGCTACCTCAGCACCAGGGGCGTAGCTATGAGGAAAGCAGGGAAAGCAGCTGCTTTGGGGCCTGAACTCAGAAGAGGCCCATCTAGGAAAAGGACTAAAAGATTTTATCGTCAGGGCCCCCTCAACAGTATTATATAATGACACTAGTAGGAAATGGATGGACTGACTGCTGGGCCTCGCCTGAAAGACCGATCAAGACTAGCCTCAGGAGTGGGGGTTGCATAGGATTCGGGAGTTGCGAAGAAGTTGTTGGGGTAGGGGCCCATTCAAAAATTTGCTGTGGGGCCCACTGCTCTGCACCCCTTACAGCTATACCCCTGAAGACATGATTATTCAAGGTAATATTAAAGTAGCCTAAATAATCTCCTTTGTCTTCTTTTATTAACAAGGTGTTTCTTTTATACATTGTTTTCAGCGTCTTTTCAAGCGGTCTCTTTCAGAGATATTTAGACCACTCACAACATCTGGTCAAAAGGTCACAATCGCTGAACCATTGACATTTTTTTTCCAAATTCTGGCAATATGAACTATGTCTGCCCCTATACACACACGTTGAGTTTTTGCCACCTGATTAGATATTTGCAGCATTGAACTGTAGAAATAATAATAAAGTGGCACTTAGTGTATGACATTGTAAAATCTTATGGATGCTGAAATGTGCTGTCACGGGGAGCCGGCGACGCGCTTCATCCATGTTGCATCGCCGGTCTCCCGTGTCTAGCTCGGAGTGAGGGCATGGCTGGCGTCCTCGTCTCCATGGGGATCAGGGGGCATGGAGTACCCAGCAGCATACGCTTCCTGGCGTACACCCGCTACCTAGTTGCGTACAGGGGTGGGGCGAACCCGACAGCATACGCTTCCTGGCACGGCCTGGGGAAGCCCACCACTTGGTGACGTGCAGGCAGCGCAGGTGCTCACCTGTGATGAGTCGGTATTGGGGTCATGTGACGCTGGCCACGTCACATGACCCACCTGTGGGCCTATTTAACAAGCAGCCTGCTGGACACAGGTTGCCTGTGATTGGTCTACTTACCATCATCTGCATTTTGATTACTGCTGCGACTATTGTGTTTGACCTCGGCTTTTGAACTTGACCTCATCCTCGTCTCATCCCCTTGTACTTCGTTACTTCTCTGCTTCTGAACTCGGCTCGTGTTTTGACTTTGCTCCTGCTTGATTCCCTGGTATTGACGTGACTTCCTGGTTTGACCTCGGCTTGGCAATATTTCTCATATTGTGTATTCTGTCTTTGTCTATTGTTTTCTCCGATGTTCTCCTCCGTAAGCCACAGCATGTATCTAGGCTAGGGACTGCTGTCCAGTGGTAAGCTTATCCCTGAATTGTGACATGTGCACTTTACTTTGATATTAGCCTTTTTATACCACTTTTTTCTACAGTATTTTTCACATTTGTATTTCATTAACTAGATGTTCTGTGCAGGCTGATTGGCACTGCACAGTATGTGTTCGACTTAGTATTTACATATTAACACTTGTATGAGTAGGAGGCTGTAACATTGCAACCTGCTTACATCTATCTAGACATATGACTATCATTTTCTTCCTCAGCTCACCCTCTCCATCAAATGCTTGGATATTTTTTCATTTAACTCTGAGTCTGCCATGTATTTCATTTTGCACAGTATGTTATTCTTCCACATTTTAAATACATTACTAGGCCGCATTCACACAATCGTATTTTTGGTTTGTATCCAATCAACATTTTTGATCCCATTCATTTCAATAGGCCCACAAAAAATGTGCTGTCCAGATCAGTATGTCCATTCCGCAGTCCCGCAAAAAAAGTGGAACATGTTGTATTCTTGTCAATTTTGTGGACAAGAATAGGCATTGTTACAATGGGTCTGCAAAAAAATTGAGGCAACACGGATATCACACAGACATTATTTGTATATTTTTCAGATCCGCACTTTGCGGACCACAAAATACATTGGGTCGTGTTAATGCACCCTAGATGAACTTTAAATAGTAAAATCTATAAATCAGAAGGATGAAGATGGTTGATCCAATATTATTTAAATGTTCTATATTTTATTTCTAGTTACTATCAAACATAGAAGTGGATTCTTTATGGTACGAGTAGTGAGACTATGGGACTCTTACTGAGGAGGTGGTGATGGTAATTTCACTAAAAGAGTTCAAGAGGGGCCTGGATGTAGTTCTGGAGGGTAATAATATTACAGGTTATAATTACTAGAGATGGGTCGTTGATCCAGGGAGTAATTCTGATTGCCTGATTGGAGTCGGAAAGAAATTTATTTCCCCTAAAGTGAGCAAAATTGGCTTCTACCTCACAGGGTTTTTTTTGCCTTCCTCTGGATCAACTTGTAGGATAACAGGCCGAACTGGATGGACAGATGTCTTTTATCAGCCTTACAAACTATGTTACTATGTTAGTCTTAAAAAGGTTGTAGGTCCAGTTCCTGGCACCTCTAGAAAACACCTGACCCTGCCGAGGGAAGTCCTGGGCAACCAGATTTAATATTTCATGGTGGCCATTCAACTGAATTGCCACCTAAGCAATACAAATGCCATTTAAGTCCACCAGAGTTGAAGCTTAAAAGTGTAGCTCAAAGAGTGGGGGAAGGGTTTCCCAGGCTGCTGTCTCTCCTCTGTGCTGTACATATGCTTTGGCAGGGCATAGGGAAACTGTTATCTTGATCAGACAATCCTTTTTTTTTTTTTTTTTTCAAATTCAAATATTTATTGGATTTTATATAAAGTTTTTACAGGTGCCTGTTGCATAACAAAACAAAGTGCAAAACATATCAATAAAGAAAATTCAAAACAGTCAAATGTGTGAAGAGTCTAACTGGGGAGACCCATTGAATAACAACGGAAAATGCTTGTTTGAAGCCATATGAAGGAGAGAGGGGGATTGGTAGGGGGAGTTGACAGAGGGAAAGAGGGAGAAAAAAAAAAAAGGGAGGGGGGGGGAGAAAGGGTTTGCACATAGACATATCTTCGGAGAAGGACAAATTTATATAGCCCTATTCATCAAAAGGTACATATAAAGCCCCAAAGGACAGTATCAAGAGCGTCCATAAGAGCCTGAACTGTGGAATGCCTCCCACGGTTCCCAGGCTTTCAGGAAAAGCGCGTATTTCTGAGAGGTATGAGCAATTAGTTCCTCCATTCTCTGACAAGACATGACTTCTTCAAACCATTCTTCTAGAGTCGGAGATATGGATGATTTCCAGTGTCGTGGGATCATGGTTTTAGCTGCTTGTATAAGATGTTTCAAGAGGGATTTCTTATAAACGGGTACATTGAGGTCAAAGATGAATAGGAAAAATGCCTCTAGGGAATTCGGCATTGGAAAACCAGTGATTTTTTGAATGGTTGTGTGGACCGAGTCCCAGAATGGACGTAAACTAGGGCAGTGCCACCAAATATGTAATAGGGTACCCTCTGCAGAACCACAGCGCCAGCACCAGAGACCGAAGGAAACCATTTATGGAGTAGTGAGGGCACCCTGTACCACCTAGATAGTATCTTATAACAGGTTTCCTGCGCTTTCGTAGCTAAAATTGATTTATGCGTAAACAGAAAACATCTACGCCACTTGAGTAGGGGATATGGAGATATTTAAATCTCTCTCCCATTTCGAGCAAAATGAAAGGGGCAGGGACGAGTGTTGCTCCAGGAGCAATTTGTAAAGAAAAGAAATATCCCTAAAGATTGCTGATGGAGCAAGACAGGCTTTTTCGAAAGTTGTGAGGTTCCTGTCGAGCGTGTGAGAAGCACTCAGGGTAGTAAAGAAGTGTTGGAGCTGAATATATTCAAACTGGGCCCTGGAGGAGTGGGGAGTGGATCCCTTCAGGGCAGACAAAGGTTTTAGTGTGGACCCTGAGATAACTTGACAGAAGCGAAGGGGAGAGAGCTTCGTCCCCTTTAGGAATGATCTAACAGAGGCACCCGGGGGGGAAGTGAGGATGGTCCGTAATTGGGGTCAGGGGTCCCTTAACATCTATCAGGGAGGACTCCACGCGCACCCCCCTCAAGGCTGCAAAGGTATGAGAAAAAGTGGCTGGCACGCTCTGCAGCCAAGGGATAACCTGCAGAGCTATAGGAGAGAGACTTCTGGCTAAGACAACCCATTGTTTTTGAGAGTATCCCTTACAGGCATCGAGAAGTCGAGCATACATCGCAGCTTGATAATAGAGTTTACAGTCCGGAAGACCAACCCCACCCTCATCCTTCGCATGGATCAGAACATTCCACTTAATTCTGGGCCTGCCTGCAGACCAGACAAACTTTAGAAAGCATTTACGGACCCTATTCCAGAATGGGTACGGTATTCGAATGGGGATGGTCTGCAGGAGGTAGAGGAGCTTGGGCAGGACGTTCATTTTTTAATATACTAACTCTCCCAAACCATGAAAAATCCCCACGACGCCAGGACTCGAGATCCTTCTCAAAGCGCGTAACCAGGGGGAGAAAGTTATCCTGAAATAGGCGCGTTAGATCACTGCTCAGCTTAATTCCAAGGCAAGTAATCCCTCCAGAAGGCCAAGAGAAAGGGAAGGAAGCCCTAAGGGAGTGTGCTAGATCCTGGGCAAGAGACACATTCAAGGCATGAGACTTGGATAAGTTAACTTTAAAGTTAGTCCACGCCCCAAATCGAGAAAGCTCACGCTGAAGACATGGAAGTGAAATTCTTGGGTTGGTAATATATAGTAAAAGGTCATCTGCGAAGGCTGCACACTTATACTCCCGCCCTCCAATTTGTATTCCAGTAATGTCAGGGTTATCCCGAATAGTCGCCAAGAGGTGTTCCATTACGAGAGCATATAAAAGGGGAGACAGTGGACAGCCTTGGCGAGTGCCGTTATAAATGGAGAAGGGAGCAGATAGAGAGCCGTTTACCTTGACTCGAGCTGACGGAGAGGTGTATAGTGAGAATATTTTCGAAGTGATCCATGGGCCTAGGCCAAGATGAGTCAAGGTCGCTTTCAAAGAGGACCAGGAAATCCTGTCAAATGCTTTTTCAGCATCCAGAGACAGGATCATCAAGGGGATACGGTGCTTCTTGGCATGATGGATAATGTCTAAAGTTTTAAGGGTGTTATCCCTGGCTTCCCTCCCCGGCACAAACCCCACCTGATCCGAATGGACCAAAGAGGGCATGAAAGCATTCAGGCGATTTGTCAGGAGCTTAGCAAAGATTTTGAGGTCTACATTCAACAAAGAGATGGGACGATAACTCGCACACACCTGAGGGTCCTTGCCTGGTTTCGGAATAACCGCGATATGGGCGGCTAAGGTCTGTGCCGGGAAGGGGAGACCAGTGGACACTGTATTGAAGACCTGAAGGAGAAAGGGTGATAGTTTATCAACGTTGTCTTTATAGAACCTAGCTGTGTATCCATCGGGCCCAGGGCTCTTGCCACCCGGTAGGGACTTAATCACACTCTGAAGCTCCTCAGCTGTGAAGGGAGATTCTAATGAGGCAGACTGCTCTGCCGTGAGGCGTGAGGCAGAGGATAGGGGCGTATCCACTGGGTCGGGCAGGGTAGGTAGGGAATATAGTTCTGAGTAAAGGAGTGGAAGGAGGCAGCGATATTTGAAGTAGTGAAAACTGGGGTCCCCTGTGAAGATTTAATAAGGGGGATATGTGAGGATGCCATCTGTTTGCCGAATTGCCCTGGCTAGCATCCTTCCACTCTTGTTACCAAACTCATAAAATGAGCTGCGGCATTTTTGCACCATCTTCTGGTAGGATTTATCTAAAAGGCGTCGGGCATCCAAGCGGGCCTCTTGTAGAGCCCGCAGGGTGTCCGGAGCAAGAGCACGTTTATGGGCCATCTCCAGCCTAGTCACTTTGTGAAGAGCAAGAGATAGAGAATGCGCTTTTTCCCTTTTAAGCCTAGTCCCATGTTTGATCAGAATGCCCCTGAGCACACACTTAAGAGCCTCCCACTGGGTGGGTAGGGGAGTAGTATCAGACTGATGTGTACTGAGAAACTCAGTGATAGACTGAGAAATGTCTGCTGCACACACCGAATCCAAAAGAAGGGATTCATTAAGTCTCCACATCCATTCAGTCTTAGAAAGATTAGGAAGCTGTAGAGAGCAATACACAGGGGCATGGTCGGACCATAAGATGGAGCCTATGCGCGTGGAGTCCACCCAGGACAGAGCCCGATGCTGGAGCAGAATGTAATCTATTCTACTGTAGGAGGAATGGTGGGTGAGTAACAGGTGTAGTCCCTATCGGCAGGATGGTGCAGGCGCCATGGGTCACAGAGCTGCAACTGCAGAAAGGATTTTGTAACCTTCTTGATCGCTCCATATGAGAGAGTAGCTCGTCCAGAGGAGTTGTCTAAGGTGGGATCAAGGGTAAGATTTAGGTCCCCACACAAAATCACGGTACCTTTCGCCAGGGGGACAACTTTGTCTATTAAGCCAACTAGGAAGGTAACTTGGTTCTGATTTGGAGCATACGTATTTATAATAGTGAATTCCCTCCCCTCACTGCTCAAGATCAGAATCAAGTACCGGGCATCAGCGTCCGCCACGCAATCTAGCAATTGAAAAGGTAGGTTTTTATGGATCGCTATGGCGACTCCTTTAGATCTGTTAAGCTGGTTATTAGCAGTAAACCAGGTTGCGTAGTGACGATGACGAAGGCCCGGGGAGGAACCCTCTTTGAAATGCGTTTCCTGAAAGCAGACAACCTGTACCTTTTGCCGATGAAAGTGGTGGAGCACCTGGTTGCGTTTTTGTGGCGAGTTCAGGCCATTCGCATTATACGATGCAATTTTGAGTGATGACCTGCCCAAACCCTAAAAAAGAAGGAGAGAAAACACAAAAAAAAAAAAAAAGGGGGGGGGGGAGGAAGGAGGAGGGATGGGAAGGATCGAAGGATGGGGGGGGAGGAAGAGAGAACAGGAAGAGGAGAACTGAGAGAGGGAGAAAGAAGAGAGAAAAAGAAATGGGAGCGACGGGAGGAGAGGGCGTAGGGTAGGAAGAGCCCCTAATCAGTAAGAAGTAAACAGTAAAGTAGGGACCAAACGGTCCACCAAGACAGTCACCTGGGAGGAGCCAGCTCCCAGGAGGGTGTCTTAACCTATGTGGGGGAAGTGTTAGCCGTACAGCAAAGAACCCTCTGTCTTCCCTGCGGTGAAAGAATGAACCTAAGAAAACATCAGTTTGAGACAGCACAATCCACAGTTAGTGCTTGTTAACCAGGGGATCAAAGTAAACAGTTGAAAGCGGAGTAGAAAAGGACGTATACATCTCAGCTCGGAGAGTTAAGTCCTCAGAAGGGGCGAGAAGCTTGAGAGTCCCGCCAGGTACCATCTTGACGTCTGCGGTGGTTGTGGGCAGCGCGGGATGGGAGGCCTTGGGAGCTCCCTGCAGAGCGTTGAGAAGGAGGCTGCCCTTGTGGAGGGGACGGATTGGAGGGGTCGAATGAGGGCCATTGTCCCAGGTCCACCGGAGGGAGGTTGAGTCCCTGTAGGAACCCAGGGAGGTCATCAATACTGCGGAGGGTAGCAGAGTTGCTTTTGTGTCCAGCTATTAGTGCAAAGGGGAAACCCCAGCGATAGGGAATCCCCCGCTCGCGCAGGAGAGAAAGGACGGGTTTCAATGTCGCCCTTTGAGCTAGAGTGTAACGGGACAAGTCCTGTAAAATCATTATAGGTACTCCAGCAAAGGAGAGGGACTGGTGCTGCCGAGCCTGGAACATGGGCTGGATCTGGTGGTCAGGCGTCAGGGAGGCACGAGCCGGCAGTGTAGATGTATCCGGAGCATGGAGCGGGGCGCCGCCATGATGGAATGTGGCGGGCTGAGCGGGCGCCTCCCGCTCCACGGGAGGAGAAGTAAGAAGAGCCGCTTCTTCACGGCGGGGAGCCGGAGGGGCCGAATGTGTTTGGCCAGATGCAGGTGAGGGGCTGACTTGCCGTGGAGAGACGCCCAAGGAACGGGCTGGTGAGGAGGCGCTGGGAGTAGACGGGCGGCCGCCTCCGCCATGCTACAGGCCTCTCCCGCGCTCCGGTAGTATAGAGTCAGGGCCCTCTTCTAAGTCCGGGGGCTTGCGAAAAAAGGAGCTAAGGTCCCCTTGGGATGCAGAAAGGGGAGCCGATGGTCGGGCTCTACCCTTTTTTATGGATTTGCCCATGATGGCTGCGGATTTAGCTGCAGGACAGGCAGGTAGACAGAGGAGCTCAGAAGACGCGTCCTCACACAGCCATGGCTAGCCACGCCCCCCCCAGACAATCCTTTTAACTTACTGGCATCATACTTGACGTACAGTCAGGACTACCATCAGAAATTCCTGGGACCTATACAAGGAAGCCACATGGGCCCCCCTACCCTTCTCAAATTCCAAACTGTATATATATATATATATATATATATATATATATGTACATATATTGTGGTGTCTCACATGCCAAATGCATTGTCGCAATATATATATATATATATATATATATATATATATATCTTATTTTTTTACTCCTATCAACTTTAATTAGGGGTTAAAGGGGTTATCTGAGCTTTTAATATTAATGAACTATCCTCAGGATAGGTCGTCAATATCAGATTTGCAGGGGTCCGACACCTGTCACACCCGCCAAACAACTGTATGAGGAGACAGTGCGTGCAGGGCGCATGTGCAGTCTCTCTTCTCTATTCCTGCTCACCGCTGCTGTCTATGGCAAAGCAGCAGCAAACAAGAAGAGAGATGGTAGATGGCACATGCGCACGCATTCCCTTCATACAGCTGATCGGCGGTGGTGCCGGGTGTCGGACCCCCACCGATCTGATAATGATGTCCTATCCTGAGGATAGGTCATCAATATAGGAGAGACCCTTTAAATAAATTTGGGGAATTAATTGAAGAAACAAATTTAGAAGAGATTTTTGAGATTTGAAACCAAGGCCTTCTGTATGGTAGACAGAAGACTTACCTCTAGCCTATAGACCTGCTATGTCAATGGTGTTGACGAAAGGGATACCATATATAATAGTAAATAGTATGTTAAGAAAAAGCATTTTTTAATGGTTTTTTACTCCGATATTTTTTTTATGCATGTACGGCCGATGTAATTTCTTTATAGATGGGGCCCACAAAGCAGACCCTAGGGCTAATGTGAAATCTTTTGGCTGACACAGTGGTTCCACACCCACAGCCATAACAATGCAGAAATACTGTAGCTCTTAATCACTGATCGCTGTACACGAGGAAGTCTTTAGTATAAAAAGAGCAAAGGTTTAAATGTATAAATTTCCCACATATCAATCTGCTCAGCTCCTCCAGAACTATAACATTAACATAACATTTTATGATGATAGGTTCTTTAAATGAGTGTTTATGAGCTCTCAGGAATGCAACAATATGGCATAGAGAACGAGCCATCAGATAGAGTTCACTGTGAAGGAGAGAGAGCAGCCTGCAATATAAGGTTGGTGAAATGATGCTGGTCGTAGACTGTGCATACATGTAACAGCATAGATGGATGCAGAGAGAACAGGTTGAAAACTTTTCATAAAAACCCTTTGGAAACATGTTTTAGTCCAAAATAAGTACAATGCAATAATAGCAAATATAAAGGTGCCCATTGCCTTTATTTTGGCTTAATATTTACATTTCTGCACTCCTGCAGCCTCCATGGGCACTAAGATTACTAAGAAGAATTTTAATTTTAATTGAAATCAATTGAAATATCAGAGTACACATTATTTTTTTACCATAACAATTTCTAACTGTGCAGAGTGGATTATTCTTACGCCGTGATATATTATCCCACTACATGAGGAAAATACACACGGTGCAGAGTGGAAACTTAAGCTTTTCACTTGCTAACCCCTAGTGGTGAATGAAGGCAGCGACTGTGTTATTATTTATCTCCATCTCTAATCTAGGAGATTTGCAGCTCTATATCCAGCCACTAGAAGAATATAAGAAATTAAAAATGTTGGACCCAAAAATTATGAAGATTCAATTCAGATTCTGAAGACACCTTACAATAATTGAAATTTAAGGGACTTAATATTAGGCTTACATAAAGCACATTTAAAAATATTATAGACTTATAAATAAATGTTCTATGTACTGTATTACTGTCCAGTATATGCCAGTAGATGATAGATATCTAGAAAATCTACAACTTTCCTGTAAATCAAGGAGAGGTTCCAGCTACGTAGAAGCCATTAACTCATCTCATCAATCTGGAGTAATACTGGAAATAAAACATTTCATTTTCCATGGGATCACACACTCAGAGTGAATCTCTTTGAATTACAGTGGTGAGAGCCAGGATTGCTGACAGGCTGATTTAATGAAGCTCTTACCAACAATTTGTAGAGATTAGGAGTCTGTCAGAAAGATATCATTGGAAGCTTAAGGGATTGCATTGTGCAGTCATTCTGAAATGACAGTTAATGTATGGGAAGCCTTTTCTCATAGCTCCGCCACAAAGGACCATGGCACTGATGCACTGCTTGTCTTCAATGCTCACTCCAAGGGAACTTTTCTACAAATTTCACATATATGATATGTTTAACCCTTACAGTTTTAACAAAAATGAATACACAATATAAACAATAACAATTAATTATCAGTCATCTTTTATATATGTGTAAAATACAATCAAAACATTACATGTCTCGTCAGTTGTTCCAGACTACAATTGCCAGCATGACTGAACAGCCAGCGATAGTCCAGGCTGGGCATTGTAGTTTTGCAGCAGCTGAAGAGCCACAGGTTGGAGATCACTACTATACATTACAGATTCAACATTCTACTTTCTGCATTTTAACTTTGGACTTGTCTTGGTTTTAAGTTCTGAAAGGTGTTCTCTGGTTTCACAATAAAATTTTATTTGCCCAGTGAAACCCCAAACACTGCTATATTTTTGCCCTATATCCCTGATTTTCATGTCAGCAATTTCCATCCCCTGTTCTCAGCATGACTGCATCCTGGCAGGATGTTTACATGTAGAACTTCCTGTTTTTATCAGCTTCCTGCTAGGCTTACTAATCAAGGTGAGCATGATTTGCTCTGTAATTTCTCTCATGGCTTCCTCTACCTGCCACACTGTTCTCTCTGCAATGGTCATGCCCCCGGCTCCTCACATCTCATGTTAGGTGGAGTAAGCCATGTTAAACACTACAGATCTAAGAATGCTGGGATTGGTTAGATAACCCAGTGGGAAACTAATGAAAACCTGCTTGTAAACATACTGCCAGGATGCAGTGATGCTGAGAAAAGGTGAAGGGAAGTGCTGACATATAAAAAACAGAGAAGTGTTTTAATGTTATTATTAGTATTATCAAGTGCATACCAATTCCAATGCTCATTGATTCTACAACTAAAATTTTATTCTAGATGAAGAAAACGCTTCAAAATTTAGAAGGCTCCAGAAATGCCATAGAAATAAAAAGGCATTGCAATTATATAACTTGCAAAATCTTAAATAAAGTTAGTCAAGTGGACAACACTGGTCAGGCTATGTAGAACCTCTAATTAAAGGTAAGCCATGTGTACCTCGTTGGGTTTGCTCTTGGCTCAACGTATACTGAGGTGTGTGGCACAAGATGATCTGCTTTTTTTTAACTTGATGTGTCATCAGATGTCTATTCTATATCAATCTTTTGTGTCACCAACCAGTGGTTGCAATTTGAATTGCAGCCTGTCAAGAATTTTGCTAGCACATTCTTTGCTAGCAAATATCTGTATGACTGATTTCCGAGGCACCAATGTGTTGAACACACTGATTTGCCAGATTTGAGATTTGCCCTTGATGAATTTATGAGATTAATAGGCAAGTTCATTCTCAAGTTGTATACTACTCACCAAAACATCAGCAATTGGTAATAGGAAAATAAATCAATTTGCGTAATTATATATTTCCTTTTGAAAGGGTTGGTATAACATTGGTGCTTGGTTCTCCACGTGCGTTCACAGACAAGACCTGTAAATAGGACATGAATAACTATACTGCATCAGGAAGTCGGAGCAGGTTAGTGCATTTATGCATAAGGAAATCTGGTAGTTCTAATGTGGTCAATCCCTAGTAAATACTGCATGATTATGCAAAGATTTCATATAGTAAAGAAGTACAGAAGAACTGTATGGAAATATTCAAGGAACATTCATTACGACAATCCTCATCCATATACAGTATAAGAGCATGCAGTCGTCAGGGGGCTCTCTTGGGATATGTATAAGAAAACTTTTAGATGTGAAATTTCACATTGATATTTACTTGTATATAGTGTTGAGCAAATTTTGAGCAATTTTAGGGAAAATTCAATATGCTGCAAATTTCCTCGTGCTTCGTGATAGCAAATTGATTTTCCCTGAATGGTGTTAAAAAATAAAGATAGCTCAGGATAGGTCATCAATACGGGGGATCGACGGGGGTCCCACACCCATCATTCCCGCCCTCACACAGATCCTACTGAAATCAGTAAGTTGTGCTGGTCAAGCAATGACATGACAGGTTCTCTAGAGCAATTCTTTATATAGCTGCTCCTCAACAGTTGATTTTCATCTATTATCTCAGAATTCCTCACTAGAGTATATGGAAATGGGGTTTTTAATGAGACAACCCTTTATGCAAATATTTTTGGGTTATTGAGACAGTCGCTATGTTGAGCTATACATTGTATTGTCCTTATGTTAGTGTGTTTTTTTCTAGTTATCTGTAAAGGGCACAAGCCAGAATAAGCAGATTACTATGCCTGGCAAAAAACGAAAACTTCTTCTCATGTGTGGAAACTTATTTCATCACAACCTAACCAATGTATCTCTAGACAGAAGGGGGGAAATTTATCAAACTGCTGTAATGTAGAACTGGCTTAGTTGCCCATAGCAACCAATCAGATTTCACCTTTTATTTTTTACTGCTCCTTTAGGTCTCTTTTTAAAGGGGCTGTCCCATTAAACACAGCAACTGCATCTGAATACTTTTGGAATTGGCATGTAATTAAAAATGTAGATATTAGTTATTCAATAAAAATGTATCTGTATAGTGCCACCTGCTGTTTTTTGTCTTATTTCTTTGTACTGCTCACTGAGAAGGCCGCACATGCTCAGTTTCATCCTTCAACTGCCTCCTGAGTTGGGAGAGCTGAGACACGCACCCTTAGCTTCAGCAGAAAAGACCATTCCCTTGAGCTCCCAGGCTGAAGAAAATCTAGCAAAGCAGTGAATGTGGAGATCTCTGGATCCATGTGTGATACAGGAATGGTTCTAGCTTTGTTAGAAAGAGGCCTCCTTGTGCTATATGATGTTTCATTTTCATTTTTTACATAAGTCACGAGATAACCCCTTTAAGTAAAAAATGAAGTAGAGGCAGCAATGTTGGTCATATATAGGCACAAGCTTACTACTACTGTTATATCTGCCCAAGAGTCCTTCTCTCTATGTCTCCTCAATTTTATTTGGGCTCTTGGGGTGGCACTACTGCTAATCATTAATGAAAAAAGAACAAAAATTATTACCGTAGATATTCAGAATTATAAATGAAATGAAAAACAAGTATTAGAGAAGTGTTTGATATTGCATTGATTGACTGTCCACCTTTGTATTTCCAGTACAATAAGAAGAGCAGCTCTGAAGCACAAACTGCTGTTTTAAAAAGTAAAACCCCACGAGGATAATTGAAATGAAAAGTATTCATTATTATTATTTAAATGGAATACAAATGAGCCACCTTTAAATGCAGGCTGATCCCTGTTGCCCATGTACAGGCTGCTGTATTGGACATTTATAGTACATTCCAACAAACAAACATTGGTTTTCAGGCTGTATTCATTTTGACAGCTCAGTAAAGGTCAGCCATGTTTTCATCTTGATCAATAAATGACAGTTTTTGATTTTACTCCAACTTCTCAAACGAGCTTTTAGAAATGTTTCAGGCGTATTCATTATAGTTATTCTCATGTGCATACTTCTCAGAAGACTGTAAAATTTCATAGCCCTCCACAGCTCTCACAAATAGGTATACAGACCCTTGTCTCCATGGATTTGTACTGTCAAAATTACAACTGTCAAAAAGAAGTTCTACCTCTTCATCATGAGGTAGATATATTTAATAGTCCTTGACCAGAGCCTTTAACGTCCTCTCTGTCTGGATTACCCTGATGTCTCATTGGAAACTTTTATCTCTCCGTTATACTACATATTTTGTATTTTACTTTTTAATAGCAAAGTACTGACAACATTTTAAAACAGGAAAAAAAATTAAAACTGTTTCTATGGATAATCAAGTTAAAAATACCCTTTTATGATGGAAGTGTCCCTTTAAGCCTCATCCTGACCCAGTTAAGAACACCTAAAAAAATAAGCCATGTTGAGGTCCATTTCATGGGACAATCCTGAGAAAAACAAGATGGTTGATTGGTTTGATAACAATTTGTTAGTATTTTAGCAAAATTTTGAAAAGAGTATAAGACCTTATGCACATAGGGGGACATTTATCTAGATTGGCGTTGTTTGTGCCAGTCTTGATTCCCTCTGAGTTGCCAGAAGATGCAACAAATTTATGTTGAGGAGCAGGCCTCTCATGAATTTGTCTCATCCTTCTGGCAGGCCACGCAACACACTTAAATCCTATCTTTATTTACACCAGAAAACTGGTGAAAATAAAAACAGATTTGTATACCCTTCTGTCCCACCCCTGACCAAAAGTTTGGACACACCTTCTCATTCAAAGAGTTTTCTGTATTTTCATGACTATGAAAATTGTAGATTCACACTGAAGGCATCAAAACTATGAATTAACACACGTGGAATTATATACTTAACAAAAAAAGTGTGAAACAACTGAAAATATGTCTTATATTCTAGGTTCTTCAAAGTAGCCACCTTTTGCTTTCATTACTGCTTTGCACACTCTTGACATTCTCTTGATGAGCTTCAAGAGGTAGTCACCTGAAATGGTTTTCACTTCACAGGTGTGCCCTGTCAGGTTTAATAAGTGTGATTTCTTGCCTTATAAATGGGGTTGGGACCATGAGTTGTGTTGGGCAGAAGTCAGGTGGATACACAGCTGATAGTCCTACTGAATAGACTGTTAGAATTTGTATTATGGCAAGAAAAAAGCAGCTAAGTAAAGAAAAACGAGTGGCCATCTACTTTAAGAAATGAAGGTCAGTCAGTCCGAAAAATTGGGAAAACTTTGAAAGTGTCCCCAAGTGCAGTCGCAAAAACCATCAAGCGCTACAAAGAAACTGGCTCACATGAGGACCGTCCCAGGAAAGGAAGACCAAGAGTCACCTCTGCTGTGGAGGATAAGTTCATCCGAGTCACCAGCCTCAGAAATCGCAGGTTAACAGCAGCTCAGATTAGAGACCAGGTCAATGCCACACAGAGTTCTAGCAGCAGACACATCTCTACAACAACTGTTAAGAGGAGACTGTGTGCAGCCTTCATGGTAAAATAGCTGCTAGGAAACCACTGGTAAGTACAGGCAACAAGCAGAAGAGACTTGTTTGGGCTAAAGAACACAAGGAATGGACATTAGACCAGTGGAAATCTGTGCTTTGGTCTGATGAGTCCAAATTTGAGATCTTTGGTTCCAACCACCCGCGTCTTTGTGGCGACACAGAAAAGGTGAACGGATGGACTCTACATGCCTGGTTCCCACCGTGAAGCATGGAGGAGGAGGTGTGATGGTGTGGGGGTGCTTTGCTGGTGACACTGTTGGGGATTTATTCAAAATTGAAGGCATACTGAACCAGCATGGCTACCACAGCATCTTGCAGCTGCATGCTATTCCATCCGGTTTGCGTTTAGTTGGACCATCATTTATTTATCAACAGGACAATGACCCCAAACACACCTCCAGGCTGTGTAAGGGCTATTTGACCAAGAAGGAGAGTGATGGGGTGCTACACCAGATGACCTGGCCTCCACAGTCACCAGACCTGAACCCAATCGAGATGGTTTGGGGTGAGCTGGACCACAGAGTGAAGGCAAAAGGGCCAACAAGTGCTAAGCATCTCTGGGAACTCCTTCAATACTGTTGGAATACCATTTCAGGTGACTACCTCTTGAAGTTCATCAAGAGAATGCCAAGAGTGTGCAAAGCAGCAATCAAAGCAAAAGGTGGCTACTTTGAAGAACCTAGAATATAAGACATATTTTCAGTTGTTTCACACTTTTTTGTTAAGTATATAATTCCATTCATAGTTTTGATGCCTTCAGTGTGAATCTACAATTTTCATAGTCATGAAAATACAGAAAACTCTTTGAATAAGAAGGTGTGTCCAAACTTTTGGTCTGTACTGTATATTTAAGAGCAGCCGCCAAGGGTACACGTGGACTGTCATGTCGGCATGCCTACCATATTTTGTCTCCACCCCCTTTGTATGAATCCTAATAGATACAGAAAAGTCATGACGCAACCAAAATAAACTATATAAGATTAATAGAAAGAGAGAAAGAAGTGTTTGCTAAATGCCAAAATGGTTGACAACAGTTGCCTCTTTATATTCTCAGTAACTTTACAAAGAACAGTCATTATTAACTATGTATATACATATCATTTGTAGATAAATTCTAAGCTTTAATAGATGCATTTTACCAAGAACTGGACATAAATGCCTTAGATATGTGTCTTTTTTTATTCCATGAAAATAGACTGAATTTTAAAGTGACTTGTCACATTGAATGAGGATCAACCTAAATATTTAAGTATTGCATACTTCTAAAAATTGTTGCCGCAAGAATAGCTATTTATATAACCACTATTTCCTTGTATTCTGTCGTTATTTATATATTTATTTTGCGTTGAAAGGGAAGTTGAGACTAAATGCTGATTACTAATCGGAAATTGCATTTTTTTTTTCAAAAAAAGGTGTAAATTACAGTGTAACGTAATGTTACTTATGCATTGGACTTCTGAAATCTGAACATTTATTAGCTAATTGCATAGCTAATTGTAAACTGATTCAAAACAACATTTCCTTTATGTGGTTTAATTATTTCTGAGCTCTCTTGAGAAGAATTGCAATTTTATAAACTGTCCTGTATTTGGAGGGACTGCCCTGTGAAACAGACAGCAAAGCGTATGGTTTATGGTAGCAAAACTCTCAAATCGGCATTTTGGGTTGTTAAGTGAGTATTCCTGCTTAAAGGGGTTGTCTCATCACAGACAATGGGGGCATATCGTGAGGATATGCCCCCATTGTCTTATAGGTGCGGGTCAGACCGCTGGGACCCGCACGTATATCAAGAATGGAGCCCAGAAAGTGGTGGAGGGCACACTGCACATGTGCAGCCACCCTTCATTCATTTTCTATGGGGCCCCTGAAAATAGCTGAGCGATGGCTTGGCTGTTTCCATCAGGCCCATAGAAGTAAATGGGAGCGGTGGCTGGTCATGCGCGGTGCACTCCCATTCACTTCTATGGGGAGCTGGCTTGGTGGTGGCCAGAGTCCTCCAGCCACCACTTTGCTGGGCTCTGTTCTTGATATAGGTGTGGGTCCCAGCGGAGGTACCCACACTTATAAGACAATGGGGGCATATCCTAGCGATATTCCCCCATTGTCTGTGATGAGACAACCCTTTAAAAGTCCTGCATTTGGGGAATCAGTGCTAGCAGATACAGAATTGCATTACTTTTTGTATAAATTACAAGCTATAGAAGAGATGGAACATGCTCTCTTGGATTTCAAGGTACTAGTTTCATAAATTCAAGTCCCCCCTACCAGGGTTGCCAACCTTCCTTTTAATTTTTTCTGGACAACTTAACAAAAAATTACGGACAGCCTAAAATTTTTACGGACATACGCCCCGCCCCCTTTTAAAGACCATGCCCCCATTCCACGCCCTCAAAATGACTTAAAAGAATGCCCTTGAATCACAAACTGTTACATCCCCACTACTCTAGTCCCCACTGCTGTTTGTGAATAAGAAGGGACTAGAGCTGCAGAGAATGACACTGGAGAAAGGGGTGAGTATAACATGCATCCAAAATGAATGCCACATTGCTAATCCAATCAATCTCCTCCCTAGCATGAGACATATTTGAGAAGACACTACCAAGCATACAGGAGAATACAGCACCACATGTACCTGTTACATCCAGTGACGTCTCCACTGATGTATCTGTTCTCTTTCCTCATCTTCTGTATTCAGCGCCATGATCAGTTCTTTAATCCACGTCTTCTCTCTGCAGAGTTTACCACACAGACATCTAAGGATTCTCACCTTTCTATCATCCTCCCCCTGGTGCCCAAACATTGTCATCCTGCTGCTACCCCAATACTGTGCCTGCTGTGCTCCCCAATTCCTAATGTGCCCTAACACTATACTGCAGAAATAACAGTGACAGATAGTCCCCTCATAAAAACAGTGCTCCCCAAAGTCCCACTGAGTGACCTCATTAGTTATAATGCCCCAGTGATAATGGTCTGCGAAAATACCCCTGTTAGCAGTAGCAACCTCCATAATGTGCCAAGTAATGATAACACCCCCCAATAGTACCCCCGGTAATAGTAATAATGCCCCATAATAGAAATAATGTTCCTCATAGTGCCTCCAGTAGTAAAAAAGCACCCCCATAATAACAGTGATAAAGCCCCTCATAGTGACCCCGCAGTAAAATTGCCATAAAAGATTCTCCAGTAGTGATAAAAACACCCATAGTGCTCCCAAAAGTAATATGGCCCCTCTATAGTGTTCCCAGTAGGTATCACAGTCCCATATAGTGCCCCCAGTAATTATAATGCACCCAGTAACTTAAATGCTCCCCTGTAGTGCCCCCAGGAACTTAATCGGTCCCCTATAGTGACCCGAGCAGCTTAAAGGGATTGTCCAGCCCCTAATATTGATGACATATCCCATTATTAGCGGGGTTCTGATGCCCGACATCCTGACTGATCAGTTGTGAGACAAGGAGCCGGCGCTTTCTCTTCATTACATCACACTTTGAAGTGAGTGGAGCGGGTGCCTGCAATTACACTATGCTGCTGCTCCATTGGAGATGACACGTAGTGTGATGACGAGGAAGCAGTGCTCACATGGAGAGCCATCTCCTTGTCTCACAGCTAATCGGCCAGGGTTTTGGGTGTCGGACCTCCACCAGTTAGATATTGATAATCTATCCTGAGGCTAGGTCATCAGTATTAGGGTCTGGACAACCCCTTTTAAATGCTCCCCTGTAGTGGCCAGCACAGCTTAAATGGCCCTCTTTAGTACATTTGAGCAGTTTAAATATTGCCCCCAAGTAATATAAATTTTCCCCTATAGTGCCCCCAGTAGTAAAAATGGTCTCCTATAGTGCCCCCATTAGTACAAATGGTCCCCTATTGTGTCCTCAGTAGTATTATTGGTCCCCTATAGTGCCCCCAGTAGTATAAATGTTCCCCTATAGTGCCCCCCATTAGTACAAATGCTCCCCTATAGTGTCCTAAGTAGTATTAATGGTCCCCAATAGTGCCCCCCAGTAATATAAATGGTCCCCTATAGTTCCCCCAGTCCTGCAACACATATAGTCACAGATACTGATTAAGCTCAGGCTGAGCAGGACATGGGGCTGGGGACACAGGGGAGATGTGACAGCCGGCGAGGACACCTTTCCCTCTGCCTCCTCCTTCCCTCTTGCTTGTGCTCGATTTGGCAGGCTGCCCAGGGCCCACATGATTCAGTCAGCCCTCTCCCCCCCCCACCCCGTCGCACTCGCTTACCTCGTGGAGTCCTGCGCGCCTCGGCTCCTGCATTCTGCTGCCCGGCCCCTCCTCCTCAGGTAATCCATGTGCGCCCGCCCTCTCAGAGCGCCAGCGCCGCCGGAACTTCAGTTTCTGAACTGCCCTGCACAGTCTGTACTATGCACGCATGCGCAGTACAGACTTCAGGGTTTCGGCACAAAATTCCACGGACGTTGTTTTTTTCTGCCGGACACTACGGACGGCAGAGAAAAACAACCATTTTTTGCGGACTGTCCGTAAATTTACGGACGGTTGGCAACCCTGCCCCCTACTCCTTTCCAGATCACTCGATCCCTGTGGTTCATCATGATGGCTGTAAAAGGTCAGCTGTTCAGCCCTTATTCATTCCGTAACATCTGGCTCTGCTCTGGGTATAGCAAGTCTGTGTTTAATGTCCATATTCGTAAGTACAGTTATGTGTTTTTATTATCCCCTTCCTGCAGATAGACGCCCCACTATGTCCTAATTGCTGTGCACGTACAATGGTACATCCAGTGGATGGCACCGACACATGCATTGGGTGCTGACTGTAAAATATAGCTTTTATATATATATATATATATATATATAGAGAGAGAGAGAGAGAGAGAGAGAGAGAGACATCTCTCTGTAAGGTCCAGGATTATATTCAGTACCTGCTGTTTAACCCCCTTGAATGCTGCGTTCTATAATAATTGCACCTCATGAGCAGTGTAGTAAACTGAAAAAAGTTGAAAAAAACTAACTATGAAATATTTATTGTAGGCCTTATAACACATACCCAGGACGTTTTACGTCTAGGGAAAGAGAAATTTAATGAAGGAAGAAAATTATCTTACAGTATATTAACCCATCCAGAGATTCCTCCAAAAGAGACACCCAGCATTGTCAGGGTTCTTGATCCTCATCAGTACAGAGGAAGGTTCTGGTTGACTGGATAAGATGCCTTTTATGCAGGGGGGTAGTGGTTCTCATGGTCACGTCCCGTCCTTGCAATCATCGCCACAGTGATTGGCTGCAGCAGACACGTGAATAGGCATGTAATGTCATCACTTCTGGTCTGGTGGGGACTAGAAATGGCAGAAATGGAGCTGCAACACTGGAACAACTCAAAAGGTGAATTTTATATATATATTTAAAAAACACCTGTACCTAATTTTTCCTTTTCGTAAGACAGCCCCTTAAACGAATAAAGTCTAGGTATATTTATTATTGGCAAGAAAAATTTAAATGAAAAGAGAGAGAGCAACCCAATTCTAGGGACTCTCACTAATATATTCAAAGCCAATCCCAACAAATCCGGACGGTACAGAAAATGGTTGTGGTCATAAGTGGTTCTTTCTGGGTGGGTTTGGGGTTATTCTCAGAGCCAGGCTTACATGCCCCAAATTTATCAACTACAGAGTTGGTAACTATGCAAATGGTTGACCAAGATGTAAAGACCAATGTCTCAAGAAAATCTATGGGGCAGATTTACCAATCCTGACTAAAACTTAGACAGTCTAAAGCAGCATCAAACTTTTCACAGAGTCTAGGCACAATCACAATAGAAAATGTGTCCCTGTGGTTGCCCATTCACCATGTTGGGGTACATATAACTTTTTGATAGCTTTTTATTTGTATTTTTATTTATTTATTTTGGGGGAGAGAAGGTGAGACAGGCAAAAATTGCAATTCTGTCATTTTGTTTTTATTGCAATTTTTTATGGAGCTCACCATGTGATATATATTATATGATAATACAATATGTTATAGTATATATGATATGATAATATATTATATAAAAAAAGGGATTTCAGATCTCCCACCATTCTCGTTCGCCGTGCATGGAGCCCGGACCAGGAATCAATCAGAACAGAAGAAAACATCCAGCAGCAGGCTCAGGATAAAATCCAATTTCTTTATTTCTTCATTATAAAATCCATAGGCTGACCAGACAGGCAAGGTGTTTTTTATAGGAAGAACTGTAGTTTTTCTTGCTACCATTTTTGGGTACATATGCTTCTTTCATTGCCTTTTACATATTTTTTTTGGTGAGGTGACCAAATGCAGTAATTATGTCATTGTTTTTTATTTATTTAATTTTTTTAATGGTTTAAATCACTTAGATGCTGCGGTCAGTAGAACAGCATGTAAGAGGTTAATTGGCAGGGATCAGCCCTAGCTACGATCTCTGCCATTGCAGCACTGTGTCAGGTCCTGAGCTGGCGCCATTGCTATGCCGTAAATGCATGAGCCACTTGCCATGCCATACATCTATGGTATGGTATAGGAGAGGGTTAAACTACAGAAGTTAAAGTGTCACCAGAGTCTGAGACAGGTTTATAAAGGTGCAAGGAGATAAATTACCATACACAAAACAGGTGATATTATAGATTACGTATGTATGAGTCCTCACACTAATATATTACAGTGATTAGCAATTTCACAAGACACATTTGTATGCACTAGTGTATTGACATGTAGTGGCGCTGACTGACCAAGATGTGTGGCAGAGATGTAGCAAAGAAATCATGCTAACTTGCGGGTGTACTACAAATTAATTAACATCAGGGGTCTGATCTGAGGTCTGTTGAAATTTTGTTTCTTATTTTCCTTCTCTAAAACCTCGGTGTCTTATTGGGCAAAAAATAGGCTAATTAGGGGATAACCACTTTGATCAGGGGCATAGCTATAGTGGAAGCAGGGGAAGCAGCTGCTTTGGGGCCCAAACTCTGAAGGGGCCCACCCAGGAGGAGGATTATACAATGACATTATATACAGTGACACTCTAAGAAACGGATGAAGCGGCTGCCAGGCCTCGTCTGAGAGTGTGATCTTGACTAGCCTCAGGAGTAGGAGTTGCACAGGAGGTGTGAAGAAGTTACTGGGGGAGGGAGGCCCTTTCAAAAATTTGCTGTGGGGCCCGGTCATTTATAGTTACACCACTGTTCCCTGCAAAAACTGCCTAGACATTGACAATCAAGCTGCATTTCAGCACAGTCTGCAGCCTCATTACAGCTGCAACTTACCCCTTCCCCCCATATTTTAGATATCCAACACATCCAACACACCCAAAAACTTTCGAAAACAACTTGAAAACTCACCAGAAGTCAGATAACCCCTTTAAGTGGTTTTGACTGCAAGGATTTAGTTCACATTTCATCAGCACAAGGTATATACTTCTAGAATATGCATGTACACATTATAAGCTAATATCATATACGTGCCATCAATACGGACTGTGTAGCTAATTAGGGTCCCTTGAGAGAAAGGGCCCTTTCAAGGCTGGTCTTATCCCCAATGTTTGGGAAGAACCTGTACAGAAAGTGTCAAAAGGATGTGAAAAATGTACTGTAATGTGATGAATATTGGGTTGGACCTCAGGTTGTCGGTGGTTAGGAATGTGGTGGTTTCAACCTACACCTGAAAGTGGCCTTTGACATGAGGTCACCTACTCTGTATGTGAAAATAAATTACCATTTATACTGGTAAAATACTCATTTATTCTGAAGAGAAAGTAATTGCAATAGAAAACGATTGCTTATCTCCCGCTCACTAAAACAAACAGAAAAATCCCCTCATCACAGTGCAATAAAGCTGAGTGCTTGAAAGCGCAGCGTCTCACGATCGCACAACTCAGATATCACATTAGGAATTAAAAAAGCAAGTAATTTCACATGTATCTACTTAAGAGGATCCACCATTCTCAACTGTAACAAATCTAAATTAGAGGTCTGCTGCGATATTACATTTTTAGATTATATTTCCTCTGCTGTATGCAATAATTAAAGGAGTCAAATGGAATATTTTTTAATGTTTATATTATACTAGCAGAAAGACCCGGCTTCGCCTGGGTATATTTCATCTATTTCATTTAATGTTTTGTGTGTCGTTGCAGAGAGAAAGTCAATGCAGCTGACAGAAATTGATTTTTACCTTAATTTTTTCAATCCCCATTGGCTGCGGAGTGGGAGGGGGCATGGTTTAATGGGAAACGGGGGGGGGGGGGTTAAGTCCTTCTTTTCAGGGTGACCTGAATTATAGGTTAATGCCATGGTAATTTGAGGAAACACAATGGGTAGCAGTGGAAGAAAACATTGCTTTGCGCGGGTATATTTAATCTATTTCATTTAATGTTTCTGTGTGTCGTTGCAGAGAGAAAGTCATCCTCCCTCCCATCCCTGCAGCTGACAGATGTTGATTTTTACCTTCAATTGTTCAATCTCCATTGGCTGCGGAGTGGGAGGGGTCGTGGCCTGACCGAGTCGGTGGCGCGACGTAGCAAGACCTGGGGCGGGGTTTTAAGTCCTTCTTTTGATGGTGGCCAGAATTACAGGTCGATGCCATGGTAATTTATGAGGACACGCCATGGGTAACAGTGGAAGAAAACATTGCTTTGCATAGGTATATTTAATCTATTTCATTTAATGTTTCTGTATGTTGTTGCAGAAAGAAATCCAACCTCCCTCCCACCCCTGCAGCTGACAGATTTTCACCTTCATTTTTTCAATCCCCGTTGGCTGCGGAGTGGGAGGGGGTGTGGCCTGAGTCGGGGCGTGGTTTCGTGTGATCTGGGGTGGGGTTTTAAGTCCTTCTTTTGAGGGTGGCATGAATTACAGGTCGATGACATGGTAATTTATGAGGACCCGCAATGGGTAGCAGTGGAAAAAAACATCTTTTATTAGTACTGAACGGTCGTAGTCTAAAATTAGTCTATTTCATCTACAATTTTGTGTGTTGTTGCAGAGAGAAATTCACCCTCCCACCCCTGCAGCTGATTTTTTTCCAATCCCCGTTGCCTGCGGAGTGGGAGGGGGCGTGGCCTGACAGTGTTGGGGGCGTGGCTTAGCAAGATGCTTCGAACGGTTGTAGTCTGAAATTAGTCTATTTCATCTAAAATTTTGTGTGTCGTTGCAGAGAGAAATTCACCCTCCCACCCCTGCAGCAAACAGAAGTTTATTTTTCCCTTCATTTTTTCAATCCCCGTTGGCTGCGGAGTGGGACGGGGCATGACCTGACAGAGTTGGGGGCGTGGCTTAGCAAAGTGCTTCACATAGGTGATTTAATCTATTTCATTTAATGTTTCTGTGTGTCGTTGCAGAATGGCTGTGGAGTGAGAGGGGGCGTGGCCTGACAGAGTTGGGGGCGTGGCTTAGCAAGATGCTTCGAACAGTTTTAGTATATAATTAGTCTATTTTATCTAAAAATTTTGTGTGTCATTGTAGAGAGAAATTCACCCTCCCACCCCTGCAGCAAATAGAAGTTTATTTTTACCTTTATTTTTTCAATCGCTGTTGACTGCGGAGTGAGTTGGGGGTGTAGATTAGCAAGACGCTTCCTCTTGGGTGTATTTAATCTATTTCATTTAATGTTTCTGTGTGTCACTGCAGAAAGAAAGTCAACCTCCCACCCATCCGTGCAGCTGACAGAAGTTGATTTTTACCTTTATTTTTTCAATCCCTGTTGGCTGCGGAGTGGGAGGGGGCGTGGCCTTACATATTCGGGGGCGTGGCTTAGCAAAGCGCTTTGAATAGGTGCATTTAATCTATTTCATTTAATGTTTCTGTGTGTCGTTGCAGAATGGCTGCGGAGTGAGAGGGGACATGGCCTGACAGAGTTGGGGCGTGGCTTAGCAAGACGCTTTGAACGGTTGTAGTCTATAATTAGTCTATTTCATCTAAAATTTTTGTGTGTCGTTGCAGAGAGAAATTCACCCTGCAGCAAACAGAAGTTTATTTTTACCTTCATTTTTTCAACCCCCATTGGCTGCGGAGTGGGAGGGGGCGTGACCTGACAGAGGATTAGCAAGAAGCTTCACATGGGTGGATTTAATCTATTTTATTTAATGTTTGTGTGTGTTGTTGGAGAAAGAAAGTCAACCTCCCACCCATCCCTGCAGCTGACAGAAGTTGATTTTTACCTTTATTTTTTCAATCTCTGTTGGCTGCGGATTGAAAGTGGGTGTGGCCTGACAGAGTCGGGGGTGTGACTTAGTGAGACCTGGGGCGGGGGTTTTAAGTACTTCTTTTAGGGTGGCCTGAATTAAAGGTCGATACCATGCTTATTTATGAGGCCACGCAATGGGCAGCAGTGGAGGAAAACATCTTTTATTACTACTGAACTGTAGTAATAAAAAAAAACATAAGTTATATTTATGGTAACCTGAATACCTTTAACAGTGTCAGTAAATAGAAATGGATGAGCTCCTCAGCTGCTGATAATTACCTGGTTGTTATGGAAACCTGCCCTCCCTGTGTGTGCCTTTGCAGAGAATGGCAGTTGGAGTTTAAAACCAAAGTTCCCAGTTGTAATGTTGGCTAATGGAGATCATATTTTGGGAATATCTCAGGAACGTTATGTCCTAGAGAGATGAGACCTGGTCTAAAACCTTCCCAGACACCTGATGTACCTGTGTGCCGAATTTGGTGAAAATCGGTCCAGTAGTTTGGTCGCGCATAGAGAACAGACAGACGGACGGACGGACGGACAGACAGACAGACAGAAACTCATTTTTATAATATTAAGAGATATATTATATATGGCTGAAATTTATTACATTTAGTTTATTAACATTCTAAATTTAAAAATGTTAACATTTTCAGTAATTGAGTAAGGCAACTGCCAAGCTGTATTGAATTAGCTATTTGTGCAAGTGTAGCCTTAATTAACACTTTTTACAGTTTTTCAGTTGTACAGTTATATGATGCATTCAGATTGTTTCTTTTTTTAGTGTAATTATGTTAAATTATTAACATGGATGGTGGTAGTGGTGGTTGGTTGTGACCTCCTATGGTGTCGTATATCACTTTTAATCTAGAAATAGAACTGACTGAGGAGTACTTAAAGGAGTTATGGAATGGTTGATGCAAAACATGAAAGTCAATCATCATATAGTACATGACAATCTTTTTTAGCAGAGATAGAACCAGCCCTGTACCTCACATGGATCCAGAGCTCCCACCATTCATTGCTCCAATTGCTCTGCTAGATTGTCTTCAGGCTGAAGGCTCAGGGGGCGTGTCCTTTCTCAGGAGGTTTATCCTTTTGTCTACAGCTCTCTCTCTCTCTATCACAGCTTCCTGCTGCAGCTCTCTCCCTATCACAGCTCATAGAAAGTATCCTTTCTGCTAGAGCTCCTTCCCTGTAATTGTCACAGCTTGTAACAGTAATTCCGGCTGGTGGCAGTTGAGAGATGGAAGTGGGCATGTGCGACCACCTCAGTAGTTGGAAAAGTACACTAAGTTAAAAAGATTGCTTCACTCTTACGTAGACTTTTTTTTATAGTAGCTCAGCTCTATTTAGATGAACGAGGATGAGCTGCAGTACCTGAAACAACCCATGAGCAAGTGAGATGCTAATCCCAGAGAAGAGAGTATTTTTTCTATGCCCAGAAAACTTTTGAAAGTACATAGTGTCTGATTTATCATTTAGTTTTGCCAGTTTTCCTGTGGGAGCCTCTGGCAGCGCATGGGGTTAACATAAACTGGTGTATGATGCCAGTCGATGATAAATCGGGCCCATAGACTTTGTTATGACCATTTGGATGATAAAGGATTATCCTGAGTCAATTCATGGTCTGTGACTACTAGAGATGAGTGAACGTGCTCGTAACGAGCACTGTTTCGCTCGGCTCCCCTGCGCTTGCATGGGCGCAGGCAGCCGCTTCCGTCGGGTGAGGAGGACGGAAGCGGCTGCCTGCGCCCCTGCTCGCTCATCTCTAGTGACTACTAAACCAGGCTTCATTTTTGTAACAAATTATAGGTCCACTATATAGACTGTTCCTAAAAATGATCAGTTTATCAAAATAAACTATAAATTATTACTTCAAGATGTGCATCTGATCTAAGAGACTGCGGTGGGCTGACTGGTATAGTTGGTATTGCATTTCCGAAAATAATAAGAGCAGAATAGTCAAAGTTTCTGGCAACGAAAGAGTAAGGAAAAAAAATAAAAAGAATATAACATGCCTTCCAAAGAGCAGCCGCTCTGAGCTAGTGCAAAATTCAATAAGAGGGAACACAGACCTGGCAAGTAAATCCCCTAAAATGATGCCCTCTCCTCTCATTAAATTTTTACTAGACCCTTTTTTGCTCATCTATTTTTAATTGACCATGTCTATGGGAACTTTTGGCCAATACAAAAGCATTTAAAAAAGACAGTCCTAGTCATACTGCAACAGAGCCTCAGCTAAGCAGCTTACATTTCAAAACATCTTACACTGTTATTCAATTTTTGTATATTTTTCCAAAAATCATTTTAGAAAATATATTTATTACTACTGCATATAAAAGTTATCCAGATATAACTGTCTTAGTGCATACTTTACTTGCTCTTTATAACACTGCTGGAGCACCTTAAATCTCTTCATTGAACTGTTCCCCCCTTTTCCTCCTTTATGAATACATAAACAAATGGGTGTTACCAATCCTCTTGCCACTGGGGAATGTCTCTGTATGCTATGAGAAACCACAGCACTCAAATATTGCTTTAATCAGTGAAGATACTTTTTATTCTTAAATTCAGCCATATGTCATGAGGTATAGTCCAAAGGATAGGTCATCAGTATTTGAACGGTAGGGGTCCTACACCTGGAAGGCACCGGCATTCCTGTGAGCATTTCTGCCTTCTCGCAGCTTACCAAGGACAGTGCCGTACACTGTGTAGTGGCTGTGCTTGGTATCACGCTCAGCCCCAATTTACTTCTATGGGGCTGAGCTGCTTGTAGGCCACATGACCAATGAACGTTTCATCACTGACCTTGGAAGAACCAAGAGAAGGCTCCCGGGTATCCGACCTCCACCATTCAGACACTGATGACTTATCCTGAGGAAGCAGCTAAATGAAATTTTTCAATACTTCGCTCATCTCTAGTCCTGTTATCACGGTGAATGCCCCATTTACCACCGACCTGCGCAGTGGGTATTTATAGAGATTGGGATCCTACATTACAGCATCCAGCCTGCAACACCTCTTCACATGCTCCACACCAGGTTTATAGTTCCACCTTCCTGATAGGTTCATTGGTTTTTCTTATCGGTTTTCATTCACATAGGAATATTTTATTTATGGTTTTCTATGTGGATATTTGTATGACACTATTTTACCTGTTCACTACGCCCAACATATTCTCTGTGTAGCTGTCATTTATCCTGAGCTCTAAATTTCTTTATTCTATTGGTCGATGATTTAACAACTATTAATATACTCTGATATTCACTTTCTCGAGAATTAGATACAATTTATTTATTAAGACCGCTGTTTTATACACCGATCTTAATCCCCCTGCACTGGCGCTTGATGCGCCTTAGTTATGTCGAGACGCTGGTCTCTCCATAACTCAGGTGTATCCCCCGTCGACGTATAACAGCCTTGAAAAAAATGCCAGCTTCCTTGCTGGCATAGATTTTGATCATTTTCTACAAAAAAACTGGCATACAAAATGACAAATGAGATGGGCCTGCTGGCCCGCCCTTTTCCCCTTCCACACATCCTTTTTTAGAACTGGTGTACATGGTGTTGAATGGTAAGAAGTTGCAGATTTTGCCTCAAATCCCCCTTTACGGCAAAAACTGCACCAAAAATATTTGGTCATAAATGACCCCCAATGTTTTTATATATGTTAATTAGAGATGAGCGAATCATTCAAAAAATTATTCGCCGAACTTTTCCTAAAATTCGTATATTCGACGAATAGATTTGTTGTATTTGCGTACAAAATATACGTTATTATGTGCTATTAGCGAACATTCGCTCACTAATAACGAACGTTCATTTACAAAATGTACGCAACTTCTTAGAAGACGTACACATGAGCATACAAATAGCTTACGAATCTCAGCGTACTATTGTCTAAGCGATTATGTAATACACAGGCACGTATGAGGAGAGGCCGCGGCGTGCACTCCTCAGAGGCAGAGCGAATATTCGAGACATATATATGGTAAATAGTGCAAATACATTATTATAGGTATAATATAAACATTTTAACTGACACGTTTAAGTCTCTTTTCTTCTGACGCTTTTCATAGAACTGGAACAGAGTCCCTAACTCAGTCGCAATTTGTAATCCACATAGGTAAAATTGTAATCCAAATGGGTAAAAAAATAGCAGCAAAGGTTCCCTTTAAAAAACCCTCTTTCGAGGGGCTCCCCAAATAACCTGAAAAGGGGGAAAAAAGGGATGAGGCGCACGTATGCGCAACTTGGATAAAAAAACTTTTTTTTTTGATGGGGGGAGTCCTAACAATCTATGGTCATCTGGGTGAGGACAAACACGGGGCAACAAAACTAAAAATAAGGGCCAACTAGTGCCCACCCTTCAGGATAAGTCCATGTTGTGGCTCCCATAAAAACTGCAGGAATTACTTAAAGGCCAGCAGGTCCTCCTCACTGCTGCTGGAGCTAAAGGACATGAGAGGGCGCTCCTGCCTCATCATAAAAGCGGCCCTGGCTGCGGCAGCAGACCCCCGCCGACCTCTCAAGGATGGTCTTCTTGGTGACTGGGCTGTCACACTGGCAAAGGCACTAAACTTGGGCCCTGCCCATCACTCTGTAGTGGCCAGATCCTCCTGCCGGCATACCAGGTGACAGAATCTCCGGCTGTAATGGTAATGGTAATGGTAACGCTCTTCCACAAGCGGCGGACTGTGCGGCCTGCAACTGCCATGGGCATGGCAGTTGGTAGTGGTACTGTACCACAGTTGAATGGTACACGAAAATGTTCGTGGTCATCTGTTCCACATGGAGGGTCGGTGGTATCGGTGTTGGTGGCAGCAAATCAGGAATCAGGGGTTCTGGCTGATCCTGACCTTGGGATTTCTCTTCAGATCTCAAGGTCTCAAGGTCACAAGCCTCTTCTGTGGCCTGGGCCTCCTCACTCCAGTCTTCCGGGGGCGATGCAGGAGTAGGTGGTCGCTTTAAGACTTTCACCCCAGTAGCAAAGGGACCTTGGAGGCTCTTCATGGGGGTATACTCCACGTAATCCCCTGCATGTAGATTGTGGCGTGCAGGCGGAAGATACAGCCGCTTAACCGAACGGCGGTTAACATACAATTCCTCCGCCGTCTCCTCATTGCCGATGAAACCGACTCCCCGCTCCACGTTGAACCAAATAACGGTTCCCCTTCGGCACTCCAGCTTAGGGTCACCGGACCGTGGGTGCTCCAAAACTTGCACCACCCACTTCTCCACCAGCTTTTTATATTCCCAGAGGGTCTGGGCGTTCTGGGTGACAGCCTCAGGGACCATCAAATTCTGGCGTAAGGAGTAGTCCTTGCACGGCGGAGGGGGAACTCCTGCCGCCTCCGCCGTGTCAGCCAGTGGAGTCACCACCTCAGCAGGCACCTCATCCAACTTCCTGTTGAACTGTGAGATAGATCTCCGCCGGTTCCTTCTCCTCATAGGGGTCATCTGCCCACAACATGCTTCCCCAGTCAGGACCTCGCTGTCTCGCCGCCATCTTACTCTGCTGACTTGCCACGTCTTCCTCGCGCACAGGAGAAGGGGGCGGAACTACCAGGGAGGAGTCTGCATCGCTGAATAGAATTTGTACGCACCAGCGTGTAGAGTAACTACCAGGGAGAAGTGTGCGCAACAGCGTATAGAGTAACTAAATTATACGTAGAATAGCGTATAATTTAGAGGACAAACTACGCAGTGATGCGTACAAAAGCGAAGCGAATCACCAAATATTCGGATTAGCTTCGCAGCTGAAAAATCCCAAGATTCGATACAAATCGACGAATCGACAAATCGCTTCGCTCATCTCTAATGTTAATGATGTTGCTTTTTCCTCTTCCCTTTCATCTGCTATATTTATATATTATACAAACATATTGTATCATGTATGATTATCTATGTTTGAGACCACACTACTGTAGGATGCATCTGTTGTATAATTTTACAGCTCTATATGATATGTATGCCATTCTTGAGAATGTATTCTTAGATGTGTCTAAGGTCATGACCAAGGTCGAGGTAGCACCGAAACATTGGCCTTAATATTGTGTGGATTATACCTCATGAGATGTTGCTGGATTTATGAATGAAAAGCGACTTCACAAATTAAATCAATTTTGGAATGCTGTGGTTTTTCTTCAGTAGCTATGGGATTGCTGCCCTCCCATAGAGAAGGCTAACAGGTTGTCTTTATAAACTTAAAAGTGATGTTCACTTGAGTTGTGTTGAGCGAATCGAAGCATCTGAACTGGAATTCGATCCGAAGTCCAGAAAAATTTGATTCACAACTAATCCAAATTTTCTAACGCTTTGTGATAACAAAATGTTTTTTCCTAAAATGGCAGCTACACAAGTTAGAAAGTGAAAGTAAAAAGCTCAGGAACGCAAGGTTACCCATAATGCCATGAAAACAGTCAATCAGCAGCTAGCCAACCCCTGTGATGTCACAGCCCTTTAAAAGCCTCATCCCACATGGTCTCATCTCACTGTGAGCTGAGAATAAGGAGAGACATGACAATCGCTAGGGACAGTGTTGCTAAAAGCTTTTAATTGTGAAATATTGGATAGGAAGAGAACAGGGACAGTGTAGGGAGATCATAGGGATAATTTTGACACACTATAGGGAGAGCATAGACTGCAGGCACAGTAGAGGGACTGTAATCTGAAGCTGAGGGGATCCATAGGAGACAGCTCGGTTTGTATCAATCCCTATGTGGGGCAGAGAGCTATGCATCTAATTAAACAGTGTCTCCTGTTTAATAGATAAGCAATTCTATCAGGCCTTGATTCTCAAATTGGGGTTAATAAGCTTTCTAATTTTAATGTTATTGGTGTGTCCACCTTTAATAGATAAGCAATTCTATTATGCCTTAAGTCTCAAACTGGGATGAATAACCTGTCTAATTACACTGTTATTGAACTTTCTACCTTGTTTAATAGATAAACAATTCTATTACGCCTTGATTTGGGGTGAATAAGCTGTCTATTTCTACTGTTATTGGGGTGTCCACCTTGTTTAACAGATAAACAATTCTATTATGCCTTGATTCTCAAATTGGGGTGAATAACCTGTCTTGTTCTACTGTTAGTGGGGTGTCCACATTGACATTGAATAACTTATTTTACATATACAGTTAGTGTTAGAGTACAGTATGTACTCCAAAACAACGGGCAGTGGAAAAAATGTTGCTGGAGCCAGTAGAAGTAGCAGCAGAAGAAGGTGGTGGGGGAGGAAGATTCTACTGAGTACAGTCAGCAGCTACTGGCCAGCCCAGATTTGGAGGGGAGGTCCATTGCTTCTTTCTGTAGGCTTGCAAGTAGCAACGATGACAGTCACATGGGAGTAGGTGTGGCCATGAGATTGGTGAGGGTGACATAATTGAGGAACAGACAGTAATGGATAATGATGTAGCTGATCACATGTGGGAGCCAGGTGAAGAGGGAGCTTCATCATCATCATCATTATCATCATCATCAGAGGGTGAGGGTGGCAGCTTGCCTGTGAGACAGGGGTAGGATGGCAGCATGCCGCTGAGCCAGCAGGGTGCAAGCATGGCCCTGAGCCAGCAGGGTGGCAACAGTGTGAGATCTGGAGCCAAACATGTCTGGGGTAGACCGTCTGCTACTCAGGAGCCTACCTGTCTGGAAACAACAAAGCAGTGCTTGGCTTCATAGAGATAGCAGCATGGAGTAGTGGGGGTAAAATGCCATACTCGATGGTGTAGGAATTTTTCATCAAGTTGCTTGAGGACGTCAGTTTGGCCATACGTAGAATCTGTGGGCAGAAGGTGAATCGCGGCCAGGGTGCCAATGTTTGTACCACGACCTTGCGTCAAGACATGGAGTGTCACCATAAAGTGGCCTGGGAAAACCGTGGTGCTAATGTAGTGGTACAGCTTGAGGCATCTCCCAGTGGCCCATACTGACTCTCCAGCAGTCAAGGCTCCACCACGTCAGCAGAAGGGAGCTGTGTTTTCTTCCCATCATCTACTGGTCCTGATGCTGCTTCTACTCCTTGTCACAGGTTTCACCAGCAATCAATCACCAAGACCATTGCAAAGAAAAACAGTATGTGTGCACTCATCCAATGGCGCAGAAGCTGAACTTGCTCCTGGCCAAGTTGCTGTTACTATAGTCCCTCCCTCTCCATGTGGTTGACTCTACACATTTCAGAGAACTGATGGTTTGTGCTGAGTCAAGGTGGAGAGTCCCAAGCCGTCACTACTAAAAAATCTGTACCAGCCCTGCATATGAACGTACAACAGAAGATGGGCCAGTCCTTGAGACTTTTGGTGTCTGGTACAGTTCAAGGCAGCATGCGCAGGTATAGCTTTGGTCAAGGACAATATATGGGTAAATGTATTTCCTGCCCAAGCACACCAGCAACTTGGCCAGGTGATGGCCATGCTACCTCCGCATTCTCATGATTCCGGCATCAATGTCCTCCTTTGCCTCCACATCGTCCACCTTATCCTCAGCTGTAGGCACAGTTCTGAGTGGTCTTTCAGCATACCACCTATGCAGAGCATGGCGGTGCCATGCTGTTATGCACCGAGCCAGCCTGGGCGAACAGTCACACTGGGGAGGAACTGCTCCACTTCCTTCATCAAGAAATCGAATCCTGGCTGTCTCTTCGCCAACTGAAGATCTTAACCATGGTCACCAATAATGGGAAGAACATTCTGTCTGTGCTGCATTAAGGAGGGCTAACCCATGTGCCACGTCTTTAATCTGGCTGTAACCCAGTTCCTGAAGTCTTCCACCCAACTGCAAGACATTTTGAAGATAATGTAAATAGAAGACAGAATGGTGTTCCCTAACATCCATGATCTGTGACTTTTTCCACACGTTGGAACTCCACCCACCACAGACTATACGAGCAAATGAAGGCCATAAACCATTTCTTGTTGATGCAGGCAGACAGGAGTACTCACCTGTGTAACTTTGATGTTAGCCAGTGGCAGCTTATGCGTGACACATGCTGTTTGCTCAGGCCCTTTGAGGAGACTAATTTATTTGTCAGTCACCAGGATTACTGTATGAATTATGTCATTCCATTCCTTCACGTCCTGGAGTAGATGCTAATAAATCTGGCTGGCCAGGAGACAGGAGATGTGGTGCCTACATCTCATGGCCATTTGAGCCCTATTGGGGCTGAACTGGCAGAGGATGAGGACATCATAGTTTATCTGCCCAAGCGACAGGAGAGGAGCAGGAGGAGTATGAGGAACTGGAGGACAATGAGGAAGACCAGGCAGGCGACCCAGATAGACTGTGTTAGTATGCAGTGGAGATGGAGGCAGGGAGACCCTCTGATTTCTTTGCTCAAATGGCCAGATGCATGCTGAGTTGCTTGCATAGTAACAGCCGCATTATCACCATTCGCCAGAGGGATTACCACTGGTTCTCCACAATGTGAGACCCTTGCTACTGGGCCAAAATGGGAGCCTTTTTTACAAAAAAAAAAAACTCAACTACTAGTGAGACATCCTATGTAGATGGTTAGTCGATGACTATGTGCGCCATCGCCCATCCTCAAGAAGGTCTGACCAGGAGGACTCTCTGTGCTCATGCTCCACTGCAATGACTGCTGAAAGAGGGGTGGGGGCAGGAGCAGCACCAGCTTCATCAGCAGCAACTTGAGTCTCTGATAAGCACATTTCTTCACCTGCCTACTGAAGAAACCAGCCTGCAGCAGCAAGGCATAGAGCAGCACCAGCAGGTGGTGACATACTTGGAGTGCACCCAGTCACCTCAGATCCAAGATCCCCTGGATATCTGGCCCAGTTTGTCCTGTATATGCTTTCCTGCCCTGTCAGTATTGTAGCATCAGAGCAGGTGTTTAGTGCGGCGGGGGGCATAGTTACCCCAAAGAGAACTCACCTTCAAAAACACAAAATGTTGAGAGATTAATCTTTATAAAGATGAATGAGGTGTGGATCAGCCAGGATTTCCACACACCAGTGCCGGATCATTCTGGCAGTAATATTCTGACTGCAGTGTGTTGCCACACCAGAACATTGTGAAAAATGGCTCATTACTTCTAGCCAGGTGCTTCAGCCACTATTCTGATGCTTCCAACCTGTCATACTGACACACGGTAACTGTTTCACTACTAGAAAGGACTCTCCCTACAGGCCAGGATATAGCGCTTTAACGCGCTTCGTGACAAATTAATTCGGAACAAAGCACAATATGTTCAATTACTGTAATGCATAGTCTTGATTAACAATCTTCCTGTGTTGTGTCAGTAGTTATTATGAATCTCCATGGACTACAAACAAAGCCTTTGTAGTCAGATTTCTCCCCTACCAAGCTACCAACATACTGTTTTAGGTTAACATAGTAACATAGTAACATAGTTTATAAGGCCGAAAAAAGACATCTGTCCATCCAGTTCGGCCTGTTTTCCTATAAGTTGATCCAGAGGAAGGCAAAAAACCCCTGTGAGGTAGAAGCCAATTTTCCCCACTTTAGGGAAAAAATTCCTTCCCGACTCCAATCAGGCAATCAGAATTACTCCCTGGATCAACTACCCCTCTCTAGTAACTATAACCTGTAATATTATTACCCCCAAAAAATACATCCAGGCCTCTCTTGAACTCTTTTAGTGAACTTACCATCACCACCTCCTCAGGCAAGGAGTTCCATAGTCTTACTGCTCTTACTGTAAAGAATCCTCTTCTATGTTTGTGTACAAACCTTCTTTCCTCCAGAGGCAGAGCATGGCCCCTCGTCACAGTCACAGTCCTGGGGATAAATAGATCATGGGAGAGATCTCTGTACTGACCTCTGATATATTTATACATAGTTATTAGATCTCCCCTCAGTTGTCTTTTTTCTAAAGTGAATAACCCTAATTTTGATAATCTTTCTGGGTACTGTAGTCCACCCATTCCAGTTATTACTTTAGTTGCCCTCCTCTGAACCCTCTCCAGCTCTGCTATGTCTGCCTTGTTCACAGGAGCCCAGAACTGTACACAGTACTCCATGTGTGGTCTGACTAGTGATTTGTAAAGTGGCAGGACTATGTTCTCATCACGGGCATCTATGCCTCTTTTGATGCAACCCATTATCTTATTGGCCTTGGCAGCAGCTGTCTGACACTGGTTTCTGTAGCTTAGTTTGCTGTTAACTAAAATTCCTAGGTCCTTTTCCATGTCAGAGTTACCCAATATTTTACCATTTAGTATGTACTGGTGACTTGCATTATTCCTTCCCATATGCATAACTTTACATTTGTCAGTGTTAAACCTCATCTGCCACTTCTCTGCCCAAGCCTCCAGTCTATCCAGATCCATCTGTAGCAGTGTACTGTCCTCTTCTGTGTTAATTACTTTACACAGTTTAGTGTCATCTGCAAAAATTGATATTTTACTGTGCAAGCCTTCTACAAGATCATTAATAAATATATTGAAGAGAATAGGGCCCAATACTGACCCCTGTGGTACCCCACTAGTGACAGTGACCCAATCTGAGTATGTACCATTAATAACCACCCTCTGTTTTCTATCACTGAGCCAGTTACTTACCCACATACAGACATTTTCTCCCAGGCCGAGCATTCTCATTTTATAAACTAACCTTTTATGTGGTACAGTGTCAAATGCTTTGGGAGAAGTCCAGATATATGACATCCATTGATTCGCTGCGGTCCAGTCTAGAACTTACCTCCTCATAGAAACTGATTAAATTGGTTTGACATGACCGATCCCTCATGAAGGCATGCTGATATGGAGTAATTTGCTTATTTTCATTGAGGTACTCCAAGATAGAATCTCTTAGAAAACCTTCAAACAGTTTACCCACGACAGATGTTAAACTTACCGGCCTATAGTTCCCGGGCTCTGTTTTTGGACCCTTTTTGAATATTGGCACCACATTTGCTATATGCCAATCCTGTGGAACACTCCTTCTCAGTATAGAGTCCTTAAATATCAGAAATAAGGGTCTGGCAATTACATTACTTAATTCTCTTAGCATACAGGGGTGTATGCCATCCGGTCCTGGAGATTTGTCTATTTTAATCTTTTTAAGACGCAGCTCTACTTCTTCCTGGGTCAGACAGGGCACTTTTAATGGGGAATTTACTTTTATATTCTGCATTTCATCTGACAGTTTATTTTCCTCAGTGAATACAGTGGAGAAAAAGATATTTAGTAGCTTTGCTTTCTCCTCATCGCTCTCTGCAACTCCCCCTTTATTACTCTGTAAGGGGCCGACACCTTCAGGTTTATACTTTTTACCATTTATATAATTAAAGAACATTTTAGGGTTAGTTTTACTCTCTTTGGCGATTAATCTCTTGGTCTCTAGTTTGGCTGTTTTTATTTGTCTTTTACATATTCTATTTTTTTCCTTCTAGTTTTTCAATGCTTCCTGGCTCCCCTCCTCTTTTAGTGATTTAAATGCTTTCTGTTTGTCATTTATTGCTTTCTGTACAGTTCTGTTTATCCACATTAGTTTTTTCTTGTTCCTTAACCTTTTATTCCCATAAGGTATGTATCTCTCACAATTAGATATTAGGATGCTTTTAAAAATATCCCATTTTGTGGCTATATTTTTATTTTTGAGGACTTTGTCCCAGTTAGTTAGGCTTATGGCCTCTCTTAGTTGGCTAAATTTTGCTTTTTTGAAGTTTGGTATTTTTGTTCCTCCCTGAAGAAACACTCTTTTGAATGACAGTTGGAAGGTTATTATATTATGGTCACTATTTCCCAGGTGTCCCCCAACCTGCACATCTGTTGTTCTGTCAGGTCTATTGGTTAATACTAAGTCTAGTATGGTTAGTGAGAAGGATGGAGCAGATGGAACGAATTGCAAAATCAGACTAAACATATAGCATTAAAACTACAAGGGGTCCAGATATTACAGCTGTAACACAGACCTTCTTAAGCTGCAATATTCTAGCTTTAGAAATGGGCCTTACCATGTATATCAAGTTTTAATGATCAGAAAAAGTATGGCTTTCCATGTGTAATCCTGTTCATAGGCAATGTTGACCTTTACAATGCTAAATGTAACATTTTCAAGTCCTGCATACCGAATGTACTGCTCACAAATTCTAAAAATTAAATCCATACACATATTACTACTATTTAATGTAGTGTATGGTATGTCCTTAATTTGCAACTGTGACTCATATAAACTTTAAGAGCTGATGTGATGTGCTACACAAAGCCCTGTAAGATTTTATGTCAGCTTGTATCAACCGGAAGTCCATTTTCCCACAGGGGAGATAGTCATGTCTTGTCAAACTGCATCATATCATAGTAGACCCATTCTGATTTCTTCATTTTACTAACTTTAAGCAGAAAAGAGGAAACAAATCAGAGTAATATCCACTATTTTGGGAAACAATACAGAGAATTGAGATGACACACCACCAGAGACGCTTACTAAGTACTTCTTAGAAATAAAGACATTTTTCTTGCAGAACTCTTGGAAAATAAATTGACACTGACATTAGAAAAAGGACAGTATTTTTAGGAGTTTATGTTAAATTGCTATGGTATTTTATCAGCATTTAAGGGGTTTTTCTGAATTATTATACCAAAGGATTATTCTTAGGATAGGCCATCAATATTAGATTGTTGGTGGTCCAATGTCTATAATCTCCACCAGCTAGTTGATCGAAGGTGCTGCAGTGTACTAGCAAGTCCCCGTCTTTGTTTACCAGGCACAGCTCTGCACATTTGATAGTGGCTGTGTCTGGTACAACAACTCTCAACAGTCCCATTTACTAGAATCTGTAAGGGATTAGGTAGCGGGGATGTCGTCTCCTGAGTAGACAGGCACAGTTTAGCAGGCACACAGTAGAAATTTCAGTCAGAACAGCAGAAAATTAGTTTACCCAGTGCCGGCCTAATACGGGGCACCAAACAAAACAGCCAGTCCATACCTCTTTAAGTTCTCTCACAGGCTCCAAGCAGATGACCTGTTCCCAGGCTGAGAGCAAGGTGTGACTGGGCTCCTGACTTTAAATAAGGCCAGCTCACCTGAAGACTAGTTAAAACGGACAGCCCAAGACCCGGACTCTCCGGATGGAGTTCCAGGGCTCACCCTTCTCTCCCTACTCCAGCAACACAGGCCCTGAAAGCAGGTTTTCAACAAACCCTAACAGAGAAAACTGCACATTTCTGTCATTCACATATCCTGGTTGTTTTTAATAAAATCATGAACTGAGGAACCTTGGACAAATATACACCCCATCCACCATTTCTCCAGGAGTCTTGAGGTGGAGAGAAGACCACGGCACTCAATGTCTTCACAGTATGCAGAGTTTTATTCACAAACCGTGCTCAAGTGAATAAAACTCTGCATATTGTGAAGACATTGAGTGCCACGGTCTTCTCTCCATCTCATGATCTTATGATCTCTTGGAACTCGACGAGCTAGGGTTCAACACTGTGGGTACCGCCACAGACTGGATCTACTAAAAGTAAATTTGTAAGTGGTGCTGTCTCTTCCTTGAACTATTAGTGCTGGGAGTCAGATACCCACCAGTCTGATGTTGATGACCTGTTCTAAGGATAGGTCATTAATATTGTAGTCCTGAAATACACCTTTAATCCCATAATACAAAATCAGATACATTTCTACCGAACATATGGAACGGTCTTGCAAGCTTTATCCCACTCTATATGCGGCGGGTGCTGGCTGTATGACACAGCCGACACCTGCTGCCAGTGACTGGGATCAGAGTCTAATTCTAGTCACTTAAAGGGGTTGTCTGAGTTACAGAAAAAAATTACACTCTGCAAACTTGATGGTTAGAATATATACATTAAAAAATGAGGTCTAACAAAAGAAAAATGTTATTTCCACATATACATTGTAATGCTCTGGCCCTTCTTTTTTATATGCAGTTTCTGTGACGTTCTTCTCATGAATATTTGGGGGTGTCAGCTAAGACTGCCTTTCCCCTCACCCTTAGCTGACAGATGCATTTTCTCATGCTGCAGCTCTTCCTAGTAGATACTGACCTCACATAGACATTCTTTCTTCTGGTTGCTCTCTTGGCCATTTACATGTTGCTGCTTCTTCTATTTATACGGACAAAGTATTTCATCTCTTACAGTCCAGTAAACCATCCAGTAAAGCCCCCTCTGTTAGCTTTCACTGTGACTGGAATTCTTCTTCTGCTTATTGGGTTATAAATGCTAATGCTAGACCATTCCACATTCTGCCTCCAGTAAGATGTAGGGGGCGTGGTTTTGCACTGAAAGTCTTCGTCCATTTTTTGGACCTCATTGCTAATGTTCCTATGGCCCATATACACTGGCAAGCTAGCCTCTATGAGGATGTTTTCTGAATGGACTGGACATGCCCGACAGCTCTCAGCTAAGGCTACTTTCACACTAGCGTTTTTAAATTCCGGTATTGAGTTCCGTCATAGGGGCTCAATACCGGAAAAAAAAACGCTTCAGTTTTGTCCCCATTCATTGTCAATGGGGACAAAACTGAACTGAAGACAACGGAATGCTCCTGAAAGCATTCCGTTCCGTCTTCAGACCGGAGAACTCTGCGGTTTTCTCTCCGGTCCAGGCATCCGCACCAAGACGGATCCGGAATGACCCCCAATTCAAGTCAATGGGGACGGATCCGTTTGGTGTTACACACCAGTAATCCGGATCTGTCCTCCATTGACTTGCAATGGGGGGTCATTCCGGATCCGGCTACACATATACAGAGATACATACAGACATACATACATACTCACACATACATACATACTGACATACTCCAGGCAGGGACGCCGGCAGCATGTCTTCACATGCCTCCTGCGTGCAGCTATGACGTTTCCCCACTGCGCCCAGCAGAGGGTGCTGTGGGGAATCGTCATCACTGCGCGCAGGAGGCGCGTGAAGACGTGCTGCCGGCGTCCCTGGCTGGAGTATGTAAGTATGTATGTGTTTGTGTGTATGTGTGTGTATGTATGTTCTCTGTGTCTTGTCCCAATGTCTGTGTCAACATGTGTGGGGCCGGACCGCTGCTCCGGCTCCACACATGTATCAGCGGCAGCACGGATCCGTCGGCACCCTTTAGGTACCGGATCCGTGCTGCCGCTAGTGTGAAAGAGGCCTAAGGATGGATAGAGCATGTGTGTTCCCACGGACGAGACAGCTAAGCCTGCAGATATCAGTAGTGATGACCCATGCACAGGGGCGTGGCTTGTCCCTCCATCAAGCAAAGCCAACAGATAAGACTTCAGTGACATTCCATGCACAGAGGCAGAACTGCCCTCTCCTGCAGCTCTAGGCTGGTGCACAGAATCTCATCAGAGCAGGCAAAGAGGCTAATGTCGCTGGTCATGTGACAGGGCCATTGTAGATGAAGTTAATCAATTGAAAATACATTACTTTTGTTTAGACAGAAACATGCAAAGAATAAAATATCTTGAACAATCCCTTTAAACCCACAGATGCTTTGGTCAATAGTCACCGTGACATCTGAGCGGTTACACAAAGGGAGAGAGCTTTCTCTGTCCTCCAGTCAGAACTCCCCCAACGAAATTGTGGGTCTCCAATTGGTTTATTTGACAGCCATATGACAGTATTCTATTGGGCCCGTCTGCCAAACTTTAAGGCAATCTCTTATAGTAGTTTGGCAGACAGGTCCAAATAATTTTGCACAAAATGTATTTGCCAAGAATCTCAAATTTACAAAATAAGCATATCATTAGCACCAGAATATTTTCTATAATTATGGCACTATTGTACTTTATTTGTATTTGTTTTTTTCTCCTAGTCTATGCTTCAAGCCATTAGAGGATCACATCTTCAAATCCCCTTGTTTCTCAATTTTACATTTAAAAATAAATGAACAATAAAAATAAACATAATTGGTATCTCTAAGTCTCAAAAATGTCTGAACTATTAAAATATAAAAATATTTTTCCTGCATAGCGAATACCATAAAGGACAAAAATGTATATAAAAATGCACAATTCGCCCTTTTTGCCACCTTGCCCCTAAAAAAAAGGGATCAGTAAGTTGTATGTACCCCAAACAGTACCAATAAAAAGATCACACTGCCCTCACACAGCTCTGTAGACAAAAAGATAAAAAAAAAACTTATGGGTGTCAATACAAAGAATTTTTTTATCTTTTGAAAGTTAGTTTTAGAGTAGTAACATAATAAACAAAGACATACTTTTTTCCCCATTTTGCAATACATCATATGGTAAATTAATGGTAGCATTAACCCCTTCACGACCGCCGACGGTAAATCTACGTCGCTGCTTGCCGGGCTTTGTGCAGCAGCGACGTAGATTAATGCTCCTGCTTTGGGGCGACGATAAGGAGCCCCAGAATTTTTTATTTTGTTAAAAATATGTTTATTATCCCCCCCCCACCCCTCAACATCATAATTTATGCCCATAATAGGATGGCCGAGAGGGGAGGGGGGGAAAGGGCGGACAGGCGAGCGGGCGGCAGCGCGATTTGAACCCGCGCTGCCTGTCTGCCTTCCCCGATGTTCAGGATGGCCGAGCGGTTTGCAAGCAGAGTATCAGCATACAGCTGATACTCTTGCTTCAAACTGCTGACATCGGTGCTGGCACCAATGTCAGCCGTTTAACCCCTTCCATGCCGCGGTCCATAGTGACCGCTGTATTGAAGGGGTTAACAGGGAGGGAGCTCCCTACCTCTCCCATCGGGTCGCTGCTGTGCCGTGGCAGCAACCCGATGCTTGATGGGATCACAGAGGGAGGGAGCTCCCTCCCTCCTCATCGGGACGCTGCTCTGCTGTGGCAGCGTCCGATGGTACCATGGCAACCAGACGCTTTCACAGCCGTTTGGCTTGCCATGGTATAGCTAAGCCTGATCAAGCTCCTGCTAAAGGCAGGCGTCTGATCAGGCTTACTATGAATGAAAATACACTGCAGTACACTATACAGTGTACTGCAGTGTGTTATACAGCCCTCAGACCCACTGGACTTGCAAGAACCAACTGGGTCTGAGTCAAAAAGTGTAAAAAAATAAATAAATAAACTGAAAAAAAGTAAAAAAAAAGTGAAAAAAGTAAAAAAATAAAGTTACACAAAAAAATAAAAGTTTCATGAAAAAAATAAAAAAATAAAAGTAAAAAACAAAATAAAGTAAAAAAAAATTGTAAAAAAAGGGGAAAAAGAAAAGTATACATATTAGGTATCGCCGCGTTCGTATCGACCGGCTCTATAAAAATATCACATCATCCACCCCGCCAGGTGAACGCAGTAAAAAAAAACCAAAAATAAACAGTGCTAAAACAGCCATTTTTTGGTCACCTTCCCTCACAAAAAGTGTAATAGCAGGTGATCAAAAAGGCGTATTTAACCCAAAATGGTACCGATCAAACCGCCATCTTGTCCCGCAAAAATGATACCCTACCTGAGACAATCGCCCGAAGAATAAAAAAATATGGCTCTCAGAAAATGGCAACACAAAAAAAAGATTTTATTCTGTTCAAAAATAAATCTAATGTGTAAAACTTTCCAAAAATAAAAAAGTTAGACATATTGGGTATCGCCACGTCCGTAACCACCTGCTCTATAAAAATATTACATGAGATGGCCTCCCAGGTGAATGCTGCTGCTGAAAAAAAAAAAAAACTGTGCCAAAACAACCATTTTTTTCCCTCTTGCCTCACAAAAAGTGTAATAGTAGGCGATCAAAAAGGCGTATTTAACCCAAAATGGTACCAATCAAACCGTCATCTTGTCCCGCAAAAATGATACCCTACCTGAGACAATCGCCCGAAAAATAAAAAAAAATATGGCTCTCAGAAAATGGCAACACAAAAAAAAAGATTTTATTCTGTTCAAAAATAAATCTGATGTGTAAAACTTTCCAAAAATAATAAAGTTAGACATATTGGGTATTTCCACGTCCGTAACAACCTGCTCTATAAAAATATTACATGAGATGGCCTCCCAGGTGAATGCTGCTGCTGCAAAAAAAAAAAAACTATGCCAAAACAACCATTTTTTTCCCTCTTGCCTCACAAAAAGTGTAATAGTAGGCGATCAAAAAGGCGTATTTAACCCAAAATGGTACCAATCAAACCGTCATCTTGTCCCGCAAAAAATGATACTCTACCTGAGACAATCGCCCGAAAAATAAAAAAAATATGGCTCTCAGAAAATGGCAACACAAAAAAAAGATTTTATTCTGTTCAAAAATAAATCTGATGTGTAAAACTTTCCAAAAATAATAAAGTTAGACATATTGGGTATCGCCACGTCCGTAACAACCTGCTCTATAAAAATATTACATGAGATGGCCTCCCAGGTGAATGCTGCTGCTGCAAAAAAAAAAAAACTATGCCAAAACAACCATTTTTTCCCTCTTGCCTCACAAAAAGTGTAATAGTAGGCGATCAAAAAGGCATATTTAACCCAAAATGGTACCAATCAAACCGTCATCTTGTCCCGCAAAAATGATACCCTACCTAAAACAATCGCCCAAAAAATAAAAAAAATATGGCTCTCAGAAAATGGCAACACAAAAAAAAGATTTTATTCTGTTCAAAAATAAATCTAATGTGTAAAACTTTCCAAAAATAAAAAAGTTAGACATATTGGGTCTCACCACGTCCATAACAACCTGCTCTATAAAAATATTACATGAGATGGCCCCCCAGGTGAATGCTGCAAAAAAAAATTAAAAAAACTATGCCAAAACAGCATTTTTTTCCACCACTACAAAGTGTAATACCAAGCAATAAAAAAGTCTTATGTACCCCAAAATGGTACCAATGAAAACATCACCTCATCCCGCAAAAAATAAGCCCCCACATAAGACAATAACTCAAAAAAATAAAAATCAATGGCTTCCGCAAACCAATCCATCAAAATCTGTTCTGCAAAATCCATATGGCGCTCCTTCTGTTCTGAGTCCTGCCATGTGCCCCCACAGCAGTTTACCACCACATATGGGGTGTTGCTGTATTCAGGAGAAAATGGGGGAAAAACTTATGGGGTGCTTTTCTCCTGTTAACCCTTGTGAAAATGAAAAATTTGGGGTTAAAGCAACATTTTATTGGAAGAAATTAAACTTTTCATTTTCACAGCCAAGTGTTTCCAAATTCCGTAAAACGCTTAGGGGGTCAAAGTGGTCAGTACCCCCCTTAATATATTCTTTGAAGGGTGTAGTTTCCAAAATGGGGTCACTTTTTGAGGGTTTCCACTGTAGGGGTACGTCAGGGTCTCTCAATTACAAAATGGTGTCTAAAAACCATTCTAGCAAAATCTGCCTCCAAAATCCGTATGGCGCTCCTTTACTTCTGACCACTGCCACAAACCCATAGACGTTTACCACCACATATGGGGTATTTCTGTAAACTGCAGAATCAGCATAATGTATATTGAGGTTTAGTTTGCTGTTAACCCTTGCTGTGTTGCAAGAAAAAAATTATTAACATGAATAATCTACCAAAAAAGTGAAATTTTGAAATTTCACCTCTATTTTCCCTTAATTCTTGTGGAACACCTCAGGGGTTAACAAAGTTTGTAACATCAGTTTTTTATAATTTGAGGGGTGTAGTTTCTAAAATGGGGTCATTTATGGGTGGTTTCCATTACTTAAGCCCTTCAAAATCACTTTATATCTGAATTGGTGCTTAAAAAATGGTTTTGGAAATTTTGTTGAAAATTCCAAAAAATGCTTCCAAACTTCTATGCCTTCTAACGTCTGAAAAAAGTAAAATGACATTTATAAAATGATGCCAACATAAAGTAGACATATGGGGAATGTAAAATAATAACTATTTTTGGAGGTATTACTATGTATTTTGAAAGTAGAAAAATTGAAATTTGGAAATTTGCTAATTTTTCTAAACTTTTGCTAAATTTGGTATTTTTTTATAAATAAAAATGAAATATTTTGCCACAAATTTACTACTATCGTGAAGCACAATATGTGACGAGAAAACAATCTCAGAATGGCCTGGATAAGTAAAAGCGTTCCAAAGTTATTACCACATGAAGTGACACATGTCAGATTAGCAAAAAATGGCCTGGGCAGGAAGGTTTTAACTACCTTTCAGCATGAAAGGGTTAAACAATATACCTTGTCCTGCAAAAAATAAGTCCCCATATGGCTGTGTGAATAGAACATTTAGTTATAGTTTAGTTATGGCTCTTGGAAGGTGGGAAGGAAAAAATGAAAATTATTCCTGCCTTTAAAGCATATCTGAGTTTTCAAAAAAAGTTTGCATAATGGCTGTGTTTCTTTGTGCAATCATAATTCTGAACGAAAAGGTCTTTTTTGGGGCTTCCCTAATGTCACAGTTAGATGCATTTCTCTCACAGCCAGGGTCAGCAACCTCTCCTTTCTGTGAAATCTGCCAGTGGTTAATGCAGTGATGTCCTTTCGCTTACTCCCAACTATATTTGTTTTCAGCTGTGGAGCTCAAAGAGCAGATAAGAAGGGACAAATCGAATTCACAGACATACAGGAGGCTCCTGTTTTGCTCAGAAGCAGTGTAGAAACAGTTCTTTTATCAGTCTCAGAAGCCCAGCTAGCTCTGACAAGCCCTCACTTACTCTCTGTCGTCTTCTGTGTCTCTGTTACTAGGGACGGTTCTTGCCTAACAGCAGGCATTGGACTGCAAATTAGGTGGAAGTGAGACACATAGTGGCCATGACTGCTTTTTTTCAGATGAATGCAGGCAGATTTTTTAAATGAAGTTATTTAGAAATTTGCTTGTTACACCATACTCTATTAAATTAAATGAACTTGTGTAAAATTACATTGACTCTTTAAGGGGTTAACATGGAGACATAACTGACTGCAAAACATGAGAGAAAAGAATTCTACTTTTAAATTGACTTAAACCTCTAAGAGATGACCGCTAAACATAACATTAAAATGGCCTTGTGGAGAGATAGTCTTCTCAAGAAAGATGGACCTGACACTCACACAAAATCTGGTTTCGATAAAGAGGTGGTCTCAAAGAGATGGTCTTTTGGAGGAGATTCTACGATTTACATTGGGTGCATTTCCTTTACGACAATTAAACAGAAAATGTAATTTAAAATTGTATGACTCTATTCACGTGGCTATCATGGTCTACTGACTTAGTGTGTGTTCTAGAAGTATTCAGACCTTTTACACTTTTTCCATACATTGTTATGTTACAGACAGACTTATGATGGGGGGGGTACTATATGTCCTTATGTAGAGTGACTTAATCAGTGTAAAGAGTCTTATATGCAAATGAGCTCTTAGCAAGCTCTACCTCTGATGCCACCAGATATAAGGTAGCTAGCTATCCTATAAGTCAATGTTCAACCTTTTAAATAGGCCTTAAGTACCCCCCAAATCCGGACTTAGGCCCCTCAACCAGTTAAGCCAGTACTCTCTGTGCTGCACTGAGGTATTGTCCTACCTATTATCCAAGTCATATCTCAAGACCTATTTAAAAGGTCGAATATTGACTTGTAGGATAGGTACCTTGCATCTGGTGGCATCAGAGAGCTTGCTAAGACAGACTTATGTTTATGTTTACATATATATATTTGAATATTTGGTGCTTTTAAAATAGTTGGTTCAATAAATTCAATATTTGTCGAATATATCTACATATAGAGATGAGCAAATTGCTTAGAAGTTAGGCCTTTTTCACACTAGCAGCAGCACGGATCCAGCACCTAAAGGGTGCCGACGGATCCGTACTGCCGCTGATACATGTGTGGAGCCGGAGCAGTGGTCCGGCCCCACACATGTTGACACAGACATTGGGACACAGAGAACATACATACGCACACATACACACAAACACATACATACTTACATACTCCAGCCAGGGACGCCGGCAGCACGTCTTCACGCGCCTCCTGCGCGCAGTGATGACGATTCCCCACAGCGCCCTCTGCTGGGCGCAGTGGGGAAACATCATAGCTGCGCGCAGGAGGCGCGTGAAGACATGCTGCCGGTGTCCCTGCCTGGAGTATGTGAGTATGTATGTATGTCTGTATGTGAGTATGTTTGTGTGTATGTGTGAGTATGTATGTATGTCTGTATGTATCTCTGTATATGTGTAGCCGGATCCGGAATGACCCCCCATTGCAAGTCAATGGAGGACAGATCCGGATTACTGGTGTGTCACACCAAACGGATTCGTCCCCATTGACTTGCATTGGGGGTCATTCCGGATCCGTCTTGGTGCGGATGCCTGGACCGGAGAGAAAACCGCGGCATGCTGCGGTTTGTTCTCCGGTCTGAAGACGGAACGGAATGCTTTCAGGAGCATTCCGTTGTCTTCAGTTTATTTTTTTCCCCATTGACAATGAATGGGGACAAAACTGAAGCGTTTTTTTCCGGTATTGAGCCCCTATGACGGAACTCAATACCGGAATTTAAAAACGCTAGTGTGAAAGTAGCCTTAGAATCAAAATTGGACCCAAATTCAAAAGAGAAAGAAGGAGAAGGAGGGGGACAAATTTTAGGAAATTCACTTATCTTTATCTACATTGTGTAATGCAGTGATTTTCAACCAGTGTGCCTCCAGCTGTTGCAAAACTACAACTCCCACCATGCCCTTCTGTAGGCTGATAGCTGTAGGCTGCCTGGGCATGATGGGAGTTGTAGTTTTGCAACAGCTGGAGGCACACTGGTTGAAAATCACTGGTGTAATGCATGACATCATTCAGCATCAAAAACAAAATACCCTATTTTAATTTTACATGTATTACCCTCCCTAAGCTTCAGATGCAGCCTTTTTACATAAAGGATAATAATTCCAGTACAGTATTTTTCTGTAAATCTGCAAAAGTAGATATGGTCAGGGTAGAACAGGCAAAAATTTTGCAATAGCAAAAGAAAAGAAGGCGCTCATAGAGTGAGTATAAAAGGTTTGTACAGAAGGAGTCCTACAAATTTGGTACTGATCACCTGTTGGAGTTGTGCAAGTAGGTACAACTCTAGTGGATGCAAGAAGTCTGTTTTGTTGGGACGGTGCATGCGGGTGCCAGACAGTGGAGGAGCAGAAGTTCTTGAAATACGGTACTGGACGATTAGACCATAAAAGCTTGATCCAGAATAGGCATGCAATGACCATTTAGTAGACAAAGAAGTTTCTTTATTGTGGAATTAAAAACTTCAAGCTTCAAGTTTCAGAGCTCTGGGGTTCCTTTTTCAAGTTTTATAATGAAAGAAGCACAATCGCGTCAGAGCTGGGTTGCGGCTCAGACACAATTGCACTTCTTTCATTATAAGTCTTGAAAAAGGAGCCCCAGAGCTCTGTGATCTAACTGTGATCTAATATTAACAATCTATCACTGCAGATCTTCCCTCCATTCCTCCAACCTTCTTCTGCATAGGGAATCCCAGTGATGTTGTCACTGACATCACTAGGTTTCCTGTTAAACACCCAAATGAAGAAGCAGAACTTCTGCATTCAGGAACAGAGAGCTGAATTAGAATTCTGTTTTCACAGCACAGCCTGCAGAAGAGTGCGGTGTCATCAATTTTAACACATAAATTAACAGATCATCAACCTGTTAATTTGCACAGTCTGTCGTAAAGGAGTTAAACTTTTTGGCCTGAATACCAAGTTTTATGTTTGGAGGCCACTATGTACTGCTCATCTGTTGACCAATACAGTAAAATATGATGGTGGTTATATCATGCTATGGGGATGTTTTCAACTGCAGGAACTGGGAGACTAGTCAAAGTACAGAAAAAAAAAGTGTTGGTGTAAACCTGCCCCAGAGTACTCTAGGCTTCAAACGTGGGCAAAAATTAACAGTCTAGTAGGACAAAACAATGCAGAAAGGGCTCTAGGGCAAGTCTGTGAAGGTTCTTGACCTGGCAAAAGGAGAGCCTAGTCGCACATCAAAAGAGGCATATCTCGAGAAAAATGTAAATAGCTGTGCATTGATGCTGCCCATCCAATCCGAAAGAGCTTGAGAAGATCTGCAGAGAATAATAGGAGGATGTTACCAAATACAGATGTTCCAAGATTGTAACATCATACAGATGTGGCCACTCTTACATTTTCTTGACCTCAGTTAAGAAAAAAGTGAAACCCAAATTTTTCTTAAAACAAATGCAATAAAATATGACATGCTAACCAAACCCTCGACAGGCTACAAATCACCGCACAACCAATGGATGTCAGCACATAGACATACAGCATTGACATCTCACGACATAGTATCCTGAAATCATATTTTAATAGCTGGTGATCTTACACTACACATCTCTAAACACAATTATTCAAGAGCAAAAATAAGAAAAGATATATTTGGACTTAAGAAGAGGGCGAAATAAACTTATGTGATTTTGATATTTAAATTTATATATACTAGCTGAAGGACCCGGCTTCGCCCGGGTATATTTAATTTATTTCTTTTACTGTTTGTGTGTGTCGTTAAAAGATATCGAGAGTGACCTTTACAGTGTCTGCCCCTTTAACAGTGACCTCTACAGCGGCCCGCCCCTTTAACAGTGACCTCTACAGCGGCCAGCCCCTTTAACAGAGACCTCTACAGCGGCCCGCCCCTTTAACAGAGACCTCTACAGCGGCCCGCCCCTTTAACAGTGACCTCTACAGCGTCCCGCCCCTTTAACAGTGACCTCTACAGCAGCCCACCCCTTTAACAGTGACCTCTACAGCTGCCCGCCCCTTAAACAGTGACCTCTACAGCAGCCCGCCCCTTTAACAGTGACCTCTACAGCAGCCCGCCCCTTTAACAGTGATCTCTACAGCAGCCTGCCCCTTCAACAGTGACCTCTACAGCAGCCTGCCCCTTTAACAGTGACCTCTACAGCAGCCCGCCCCTTTAACAGTGATCTCTACAGCAGCCTGCCCCTTCAACAGTGACCTCTACAGAAGCCCGCCCCTTTAACTGTGACCTCCACAGCAGCTAGAGTGGCCACTGTCTTCATCCCAGAAAGCCAGACCTCACCGGCCATTCCCCCAAATGTGAAACAGCGCCCCCAGTTCCCATGAAGACACATCACTAAACATGAGGCCATGCCGCCCCTGGCTCCGTGAAGATATGGAGGAGAAGCTGTCTGAGTGTGAGCTACTAAAAGGGTGGACATCCCTGTGTCTGTCCAGGTACTGCGTCGGACGGAGAACAGGTAGCCAGAAAACTGGACTGTCCAGCCTAAAGCCGGACATCTGGCCACCCTAACATCAGCCTGCCCCTAGGGTGGCCAGAGGTCTTGTTTTAGGCTGGATGGTCTGGCTTTCAGACTCCCTGTCCTCTGTCATACGCAGGGCCTGGATGGACACAGCAGCAGCACTCTCAGCAGCAGCACTGTGCAGTCTGAGAAATGAGCTGCAGGGAGAAGGTCACCCTTCCCCACCCCTGCAGCTGACAGAAGGTGATTTTTACCAATATTTTTAATCCCGGTAAAATGCAGCATGGAAGGGGCGTGGCCTGACTGAGTCAGGGGCGTGACTTAGTGGGATCTGGGGGTGGTGCTTTTAAGTCCTTCTTTTGACGGTGGCCGGAATTACAGGTCGATGCCATAGTAATTTAGGAGGAAGGTGGGTAGCAGTGGAAGAAAACATCTTTTATTACTACTGAACAGTAAATATGTAAAATTGACATTATATGAGGTAATGATTGATGATGAGTTATAGTTATGGTAACCGGGAATACCCATTTACCATTGTCATCCACAGTGCTCTGCCTCTTTAATGCAGACCTAAAGCAGTGAACTGGCTAGGTTGTCATAGAAACCTGATGTGTGCCTGTGAGCTTCTATTGGCTGATAAGGGTCATGTGACCAGGCTACTATTGGCTAATGCATTTTTTGGGAATATCTCAGGAACGGTACGTCCTGGAGAGTTGAAAACTGTTCTAAAACCTTCCCGGACACCTGATGTACATGTGTGCCAAATTTTGTGATTGTAGCTGCAGCTAATATAATATATATTATCCATTTCAAGGGGTTGCCTGAGTTAAATAACTCTAGCAGCAAAACTGAATGAGACAAAATAGCAAAATAAGTCATAATTACCATTTTCCCCTACAGCATCACGCATCCGGCTTCGGTCTTGTAGCACTGACGTCATCTTCCTGCAGTGGTAATATCCTGTAAATACCAGTTCACTGTGCAGCCAATCACTGGCCTTAGCATTGTGCATCATGTGACTTCTGAAGCCAGTAAAAGGCTATGCACGGGATGTCAGTGTTACAGCCTGGAAAGCGAACATCAATGGGAAGGACCAGAGTGTAATGCTGAAAAATGATAAGTATGACTTACGTACAGTACTTTGCTTTTTTATCACACTCACTGTTGCTGACAGGTTTTATTTATATAACTCGGACAAGTCCTTTAAGAATAAGTCTGTAAATACTTACGGTATCACATGTTCTGTATAATGGAGTCCATCAGGATTCTGGAATATTTGATGACAAATATAGCCCTGCACCTCCTATAGGACTGCAACCTAAAGAAATAAAATTGGCAAGTATATGGTCAAATCTTGCAGAAAAATAAATGTATTCCTGGAAATGAAAGGTTTGCTTCAATATTAGCAGTGCCATGCCTGTCAGAGCCATGTGATATCAGTGCCTGATGAAACTCTTTGAGAAGAGATATGTGGAGCCTGTGTTTTAAGCCTCCATTTAATGTTTTTCATTCAGTCAGTCAGGGATTGTGAATTGGCATGTAGCCCTCCATTAGCTCCCTTTGTGTCTATCAGGGCTACAGTAGGTCAATCGACAGGAATGTTCTTCCTCCTCTGCTAAGGATGATGACTAAGGCTACTTTCACACTAGCTTTACTTTGAAGGGTGAAGGGGCCCGCCGGATCCATAGTGATAATCTGTAATGAACGGATCCGGTTGTATTATCTTTAACATCTTTTAAATGGATACAAAATTAACTCCATTGAAAGTCAATGGAGGACGGATCCATATACTAGTGTGTCACACCAAACGGATCCGTCCCCATTGACTTTCATTGGGGGTCATTCCGGATCCGTCTTGGTGCGGATGCCCAGACCGTAGAGCAAATCGCAGCATGTTGCGGTTTGCTCTCCGGTCTGAAGATGGAACGGAATGCTTCTAGGAGCATTCCATTCTCTTCAGTTCAGTTTTGTCCCCATTGACAATGAACGGGGACAAAACTGAAGCGTTTTATTCCGGTATTGAGCCCCTAAGACGGAGCTCAATACCCGAATTAAAAAACGCTAGTGTGAAAGTAGCCTAAATATATAGAAAATTAGGCACTGTAAATAAAGTTTAACTATGTAACCAGGAATAATATCAAAAGGAAGTATGGATGAGCTCTATCACTATTGTATTTCAGGAATATATACTTTATCCTCCTGCCTTCGTTGTGTATTTAGTAAATGGGGTCATGCCACAAATAATATTACCATGAAATGAAGTATCATTGCAATATACATGCAATTAAAATATTGTAAGGTTTTTTTTATATACATTACATTTTCCTCCATGGTAGCTGCCCTGCTGCTTATCCTGGTCCACCTTCTCCTGAAGTAGCTTCCTTACTCCCTTCTGATCCCCTCAGTACCAGCGTAGAGATCTTATCAAGAAGCAGATGAAGTGGTCCAAACACTTTTCATACATTCATCCATGGATTGAAAAAATGAAAGCTGTACTGTCACTGGTTACTGTGGGTATCAAGGTCATGAGGGCCAGATATAAAGCCAAAGGAGACTAGGGAGATTTATCTAAGATAGTGTCAAGGAAAGGGTGAGTAACTGACCATAGTAACTAATCAAATTTCAGATCTTATCTAGAGATGAGCGAGCACTAAAATGCTCGGGTGCTCGTTATTCGAGTCGAACTTTTCCCGATGCTCGGGTGCTCGTTTCGAATAACGAACCCCATTGAAGTCAATGGGAGACTCGAGCATTTTTGCGGGGGACCAAGGCTCTGCCTAGGGAAGGCTGGGTGAAAACCTGGAAACCTCAGAAAATGATGGAAACACCACGGAAATGGACAGGAAACAGCAGGGGCAGCATGCATGGATGCCTCTGAGGCTGCCTAATCCCACCATTACCCCAAATTCTCAGGCAACAGCCTGGTGGTTACCCTCATGGCAATTGTGCTCACCCAGACCAAGAAAGGTGAGGCACATGCCCATCACATGTTAGGGAAGCACCCAACTAGGTGCAACGAAGGTCCGTCACCGCCTGCAGGTGACACCACTGCTCATGCTGGCACTGCAGCTGACATCAAGTTTAGTATCTGTTCTTATCAGTTGCTGTGGCTGCTGGTGGTATAGTGGTGAGCATAGCTACTTCCCAAGCAGTTGTCCTGGGTTTGATTCCCGTCTATCGCAGGAGGCAATTCAGAATCAGTACAATATCTAATACGTCCCCCTACCAGGGGTAAATTGTTTGGAGAGAGGGCCTGGGGGGTAGGTGGGGGGGAAGGAGGTTTCGCTGGAAGAGCCAGAGGAGTGCCCCCTGGGCTAGCGTGTGTGGTGGTGACAACAGCCGGACTGGATTTAGGAAAACTGTTGCTTTAACCCGTATGGTATCGATTCTTCTCAGTTTAATACCGTATACGTCCCCTATCTTGGGACCCTATATTTAATGGATATTTCGAACACGGAAAAGGGAAAAAGAGCTTGCTCTGGCCAGGGGAGTGTCTTTCCCACTGCAGCTAAGGGGACGTGTCCATGCTCTGCCTATCACAGGTCAGGAGGCAGATAAAAGAAGAACAAAAACAAACATGAGTACAACTTCGGATACGTCCCCTATCCGGCTAAATTGTTTGTAGAGTGGGCCTGTAGGTGGGGGGGGCAGGCTGGGGCAAGGAGGTTTCGCTGGAAGAGCCAGAGGAGTGCCCCCTGGGCTAGCGTGTGTGGTGGTGACAACAGCCGGACTGGATTTGGGAAAACTGTTGCTTTAACCTGTATGGTATCGATTCTTCTCAGTTTAATACTGTATACGTCCCCTATCTTGGGACCCTATATTTAATGGATATTTCGAACACGGAAAAGGGAAAAAGAGCTTGCTCTGGCCAGGGGAGTGTCTTTCCCACTGCAGCTAAGGGGACGTGTCCATGCTCTGCCTATCACAGGTCAGGAGGCAGATAAAAGAAGAACAAAAACAAACATGAGTACAACTTCGGATACGTCCCCTATCCGGCTAAATTGTTTGTAGAGTGGGCCTGTAGGTGGGGGGGGCAGGCTGGGGGGAAGGAGGTTTCGCTGGAAGAGCCAGAGGAGTGCCCCCTGGGCTAGCGTGTGTGGTGGTGACAACAGCCAGAATGGATTTTTGAAAACTGTTGCATCAACCGGTACAGTCGTAAATTATGAACTTGATCAAGTGTAGCATGTGTTCTCTGTATTCTTCTCAGTTTAATACCGTATATGGCAGCTATCCGGAAAAATAGTTTGGAGAGAGAGAAAGATAGGAAAAAGACGTCAATTGTTTGGAGAGAGGGCCTGTAGGTGGGGGCAGGCTGGGGGGAAGGAGGTTTCGCTGGAAGAGCCAGAGGAGTGCCCCCTGGGCTAGCGTGTGTGGTGGTGACAACAGCCAGAATGGATTTTTGAAAACTGTTGCATCAACCGGTACAGTCGTAAATTATGAACTTGATCAAGTGTAGCATGTGTTCTCTGTATTCTTCTCAGTTTAATACCGTATATGGCAGCTATCCGGAAAAATAGTTTGGAGAGAGAGAAAGATAGGAAAAAGACGTCAATTGTTTGGAGAGAGGGCCTATAGGTGGACCTCCGGAAAAATTGTTTGGAGAGAGGGCCTGTAGGTGGACCTCCGGAACAATTGTTTGGAGAGAGGGCCTGTAGGTGGACCTCCGTTAAAATTGTTTGGACAGAGGGCCTATAGGTGGACCTCTGGAAAAATTGTTTGAATAGAGGGCCTGTAGGGGGCCCTCCTGAAAAATTGTTTGAAGAGAGGGCCTGTAGGTGGACCTCTGGAAAAATTGTTTGAATAGAGGGCCTGAAGGTGGACCTCTTGAAAAATTGTTTGAATAGAGGGCCTGTAGGGGGCCCTCCTGAAAAATTGTTTGAAGAGAGGGCCTGTAGGGGGCCCTCCTGAAAAATTGTGCTAAAGAGTGCCAGTTGGACCTCTAAAAATGGCGTTTTTTGGGTCAGCGTTAGGCAAAGACGATATGGAGGAGGAGGAGGAGGAGTAGAGAAGAGGAGTAGAGAAGAGGAATCGGATACATAAGTTATTTAAATCTTTAGCTGCTTTCCCCGGAGGAGATTGAATTCCGGTGAAATCCAGGCTTTGTTCATTTTAATAAGCGTCAGCCTGTCAGCGCTGTCCGTTGACAGGCGTGTACGCTTATCGTGATGACGCCACCAGCTGCACTGAATACCCGCTCTGACAGCACGCTAGCGGCAGGGCAGGCCAGCACCTTCAGGCGTACAGCGCCAGTTTCAGGCACGTGTCCAGCTTTGAAACCCAGTAGTTGTATGGAGCAGATGATCGCTACGGACGTTGGTATAATCAGCTAGGTACTCCCTCACCATCTTTCTGTACAGCTCCCCCCTACTCTGCCTAGACTGGGGACAGGTGACAGTGTCTTGCTGGGGTGACATAAAACTGGCAAAGGCCCTTGGAGAGCGTTCCCCTGCCAGTGCTGGACAAGCTGCCTGCTCGCCTCCTCTCCCCCGCTACTTGGCCCACAGAACCATGCCTTCTGCCGCTAGCGGCGTCAGATGGAAGAATTGTTTCAGCTTGTGCACCAGGGCCCTGTTGATACCTATTCACTCTCAATACTCCTTCCTCTGCAGGGATGAGAGTGGAAAGGTTTCTGCTTGTACCGTGGGTCCAGGAGAGTGAACACCCAGTAATCGGTGTTGGAAAAAATTCTTCTAACGCGAGGGTCACGGGATAGGCAGCCTAACATGAAGTCTGCCATGTGCGCCAGAGTCCGCAACACGCAAGAATTCCCTCTCCTCACTCGACTGACTCTCCATTTCCTCCTCCCTCCTCCTCCTCCTCCTCCAAGTCCTCCTCTTCAGCCATACACGCTCAAGAGTTAAGGACTGAGCACTGGTACCCTTCTACTGTCTCGCCGACATTCTCCTCCTCTTCCTCCTCATCCTCATCCCCCTCCTCCGATACGCACTGAGAAACAGACCGGAGGGTGCACTGGCTATCAAGCGACGTATCTTCTCCACCGTCTCTTGTGACAAGCGCAAAGCATCCGACTTGATGCTGAGCAGTGATTTTTTCAACAGGCAAAGCAGCGGATGGTGAGGCTGATAATGTCAGCATCGCCGCTGACCATCTGTGTTGACTCCTCAAAGTTGGTCAACACCTGGCAGATATCAGACATCCACGTCCACTCCTCATTGTAGACTTGAGAATCTGAGAGACCTGACTACCAGTTCTGGTGGAAGATGACATCTGGCAGTCTACAATCGCTCTGTGCTGCTGGTAAACTCTGGATAACATGTTAATGTGGAATTCCATCTTGTGGGCACGTCGCACAACAGTCGGTGAGCGGGCAGTTGTAGGCGGCGCTGCGCTGCCCTGAGAGTGGCAGCATCTGTG